>JAMKCH010060208.1:0-20381 GCA_023653785.1 Ophioderma brevispina
CCCTTGAAATTGCTGTTCTCTAATAAGTTTTAAATTGATTTATTTATTATAACTAGTGCATTTCCCCTGTGTGTGACCTTTGACCTATGTGTGACCTTTGACCTGTGTGTGACCTTTGACCAGTAGTGTGACCTTTGACCTGAGGTTTGTTCTGTGCTCAGCTCAGTGGTCCTTTTGACCAAATTTGGTCAAAGGGATTTCTACGCAAATTGACCTTTAGATGACCTTTTACCTTTTGGATCACTCCGAAGCCCTGATAACAAATGTCAGACTGTCCTCCCCTACCTTCATGCCAAATATCAGCCCCATATGTCATGTCAGTGCTTAACAAAATGCATAGCCAGACTGGCAGATCTCACTTTTAGTACTATAGATTGTATTTAAATCATGCAGTTGATTATCAATAAAAATTGTGCAAATTTTTGCTACCCATCACATCAAAAGAAGGCAGTTTCCTGATTATGATGTTCAAAAGAAGGCAGCTTCCAGTGGCGATGTTCACACTTTTCCCATACATGGGTATATCCACAGATATCAGATGGTTTGAAGTGACCTTTAGAGTTTTGGTAGTTATAACTTCTGTTTTGCCCCTATGTAGTTCAACAGAAGACCAAAAAACAAACATATATGACTTGTTCCCACAAAACCCGGATAAAGTAGGAAATTTTTCATTTTAAGATATGTACAGATTTTAAATGCTGATAAAACAAGCTTTATTAAATTATACATCACAATTAATATTGCACTTCCTTTTTTCCATCAAAAATCAATATTTGCCTAGGATATTCTTTTGTTTTCTATTGATTTTATCCAAGTTCATTGAGCTCTTTCTCCTAAGTTTGAGGTCAAACTGTATTGATCATGGTGCACAATATCACACGGAAAATCTGTGATATTTACCGGGAAAGGCTTTTTTGAACTCAAGTCGGAATTTTGATACGCACGTATAGAAATTACAAAATCATATAACAAGTACTGTCTTGTCTTTAATCACGGATTTCAAGCCAAACCACTTGAAGGTTATGTTCGCATATCCATATGCCATTAACAAAAATAAAAAATATGAATTTTGATGATTTTTTTTATTTTTAATATTTCCACATTTTTTTCGCTGCTAATCCCTTAAAACACATGCAAAAATTGAGGGTTCCCTTCGCACCAATCTCAGAATGTCCTACAGCAGTTGATGGGTAGTAAAATGGATTACAGTGTTGGCTATAATGATAATAGCAAAACTGGCAGAGTTCCATAAGAACCGCCTTCAACAAGTGGGACCGGGACTGATGTGGCAATGGAACAACTTCCTGTTGTGTTTGGGCCGTGGGATTTTTGTAGTAATGTTGGGTCATAACTAGAATTTTGTTCCCTGTAGAATTTTAAAGCGAGTACGCATGGAACAATCACCAAAAATTGAACTGTAAGAAATATCACTCTCTTCAAACTGTCCTCTTCTGGGTGCAAATGAGGGAAAGAGAGATCTGCAGACTGAGAACATATTAAGTACCGGGCTACTAATAGCTAATCTCACTAATTAGTACAGTAATTAATCAATGGCGGATCCAGGATTTGAAAAATGTCAAAATTACCGGGGGGCTGAAAGGCTGTAACTGGTCCAAAATAGCTCAAAATGGGCTGATTTTGCAAGAATTTGCAGAATTACCGGGGGGCGCGCGCCCCCTCCCTGGATCCGCGCCTGTTAATGGTGAAACTATAATATTTTTGGCTAGCACAACTCTTTGGTGCTGATGCAACAACTAGCTACCTTCTCTTGATGCGATAGGTCGAACTAGAGGAGATTGCAGTAGCTTCCCAGAAATGAATGGCTTCCATTGGAGGTTTTTGTACAGGTACTGATGTGAATCGTTAGTGATGAAAATGGATAATTGACAGTACGATCACAAACTTTCATTTTAAGGAATTGTTTCATCTCTAACGATTCACATGACAACCGTACAAAAACTGCCAATGGAAGCAATGCATTGTGGGAAGCTACTGGTATCCTCTCTTTGGTCGACCTTTAAAACAAGTACATCTTTGTATAAGGGGCACTGGCACTTTTGAATAGGGACCCTCAAATTTGGTCAAAAAATCAATTTTGTATTGCTTTTTAAGTATAAACTCTTAAAGGTGGCGTGTTCCCTTTATGTGGATCGTGTTCTGTACTCTTGATATGAGAGCTTGGCCTCAGGCCATACACTGTACCATCAAGATCGTGGGGAAACAAACTTGCAGTTTTGATAATAGAAGTGATAAGTGGACTTGCAAGGCCCTATTCACTACTGTGCTAATATTGATGGTTAACCACTAAAACGGCGGTTTTTCGTTTATATCTTTACAGAGAAGTGGATTTGGAAGCTGAAATTTCAGGATGATAATGAGAAAAATACGACCTTTCATCTGATATCAAAATTTATACTACTTCCGGGTAAATCAGGGGGTCCCAGAGGCGATCGGAACAAGCACCTTTAAATTCTGAAACGAAGAGGCCTAAACAGTTCTCTTTGTAAATCATTTAATTTTGTAATACAACCACTCCAGAGTAATTTTATTCAAATGGCTTACAAATGAAGTGCAAGGAAATCCACGTTGTGTAAATTTCCCTGTAAAAAACCATTCATATTGGTCCATGATCACATAAGAAATGTCACAAGTTATCATTGCCTAAAGGTTCTCATACTAGTGGTATGTAAATTTAAGTATTAAAACGTAGATCTTTTGATTGAAAATGTAGGGGAAAAGCTGGAAATGACCAACTGACTTCGACTTGAATCTAGGGCACTCATAGGTGGCTATCCAAGGTGTAAAACTTTTCAATGTTCAAGGCAAGTCCCAATCTTTCGATTTCAGCCATTTTAAGGAATTGGGTATTTTGCTGGAAATGTGCCTGTGTCCCTTTAAAATGTATTCTTTGTTTTGATGTTGCATCATTGTTACTTCACATTTATGTGTAAAGAAGTGTTAAAAGCTTGTAGCCTATTACATTAGGCTACTGATGTTTGAAAAAGTTGGGCCTGTATATTTTATGTGAACAGGAACCTTTATCTGATTAACAATACAAATTTGGTTGAATTTCTATGTAGAGTTAAAAAGATTAAGCTACAGTCACAGTCTGGGGCAGGGTGCAAATTCCCCGGTATAGCGGAGCAAAATGCTCCACATTTTAGACAACTTGCTACACAAATTTTAACTTGTATAGCAGTTTTTACAATGTAAAATCATATCCCAACTGTGTCCTCACAATGAATGAACAGAAAATTGCTATACAAAACGTTCAAACGAATTTGCACCATGGTCTGGGGGGGACTTGTATTCAAAGATATGTATTATACATGGACTTACAAAATGCACCTTAAACAAGTATTTCCGGAGACTAAATAGCATACCCTAAGCAAGCATTTTGTCTGTTTTTGCTACCCTAAACAAGTAAGCAATGCATTGTGTCATATCTTGCTTTGGTTTACTTTCAATTTACAGTAATTTTGATGATTTTGACCTCTGCTCGATGTATTACATAACCTAAATACATAGATCGCAATTTCAGGGTTAAGAAAAACACCCTTTTTTTCCATATTTTGCTGTTTTTGACGCTCTAATCAATGTACGCACATACATCACATTTTGGAAAAAAGGGACCCTTTTTGCACTTTTTCTTGTTCATGCATCACACTCACTTTTGGATACAAGTGGCCCCCAGGGTTACAGTAGAAAAGAAACAGTAACAGAAATAATTGTGCTTACCCCAGAGACAAAAAGTGTTTGGTTAGGATTTATTTCTTCACATTTTGACCAAACCAGCTTTTTGAGTGCATTTTGCACAATAGTGATGTTATCTGGGAAAACCTGCTACATGTCGCACAGGACAGTTTGAAAAAATCAAGAAAATAGCTTAAAATCTGTTATATTGTATTACTTGTATATTACTTGTATTTTTTGTCAGATTGTATAAGGCGTAACTTTTGACGTGTGTATCAAAGAAGAAGTAAACAGTTATGGAAACTTAATATTTCAAACTCTGCAGTGATAGTAAAAACTCAAAAATATAAATTTCCCACCATGTGGCAGGTTTTCCATATCGTATCACAATTGTGCTGAAAAATACTCAAAAGAATGAAAATTGTAGATTCTCCATGGTTGGTCAGTTAAAGAGACACTGGCACATTTGAAAAATAGTGCGCCCTCAAGATTTTTCAAATCGATATTTTTGCATGGTTGTAAAGCTTTTATATACAAAAGTCCTCACCCGAAATGATTAAGACCAAATCAGCGTCTTATGTATAACAGAACGATTTTATCATTTAAAAACGTCGCCGGCGAAGTTAATTCAGGCAGACGAAAATGGCGTTTTAACACAAGAACACGCACCCGCATGATTAAGCCCTGGCTCTATCACACCTTGTAACACTCTCAAGTACCAAAAGGTTTGAGTGATTAAATATGTAGACAGCCTGACAGGAACCCCTGAACGTGATCTTAAGTGGCAAGTGGGGCCTTAAGAGAGGGGGCCAAAGACAATTTGTTACAGGGGTCAAATTTTTAAATCGATCCAATCCATGTTGAAAGTATACGCTGTTTATGTTCTCGCCATAAGGAGTCAGAAAAGTATGTTTGTAATATGTACAGCTTAAAGTTGCAGAGTTATAGGCAAAAACAGCAAAATCAATAAAAAGGGTCAATTGCAGTTGTATCAGGGGTCAAATTTGAAGTTGCTCCAATTTTGGAAAAAAATGGTGGCAAATTATTGGTGGAGCTCATAGATTAAAATAAGGAATAGTTTTGAGTGTCTAAAGTTTAGTTTCCGATGTAGTGGACACAGAAGGTCAACGCCCATTGAATTATGGGGCTCATCTCTGTACTTGCGGGTGGACAAGTGAACGGACCTGCCAAGACAATTCACTATGATCATTGCAAAATAGGGGTTGTCCGGGTTTTAAGGGTGTTGTCCGGGTTTAAGGGGTTTGTGGGGCTTAAGGGGGCTTGTTGTGGTTTACGGTGGTTGCCACTATTTAAGGGGGGTTGTCCAGGTTTAAGGGGGGTTGTCGGGTTAATGGGGTTTTGTCTGGGTTTTAAGGGGGGTTGTCCAGCTTTAAGGGGGGTTGTTTGGTTTAAGGGGGATTGCTGGGGTTTAAGGTGGGTTTCTGGGTTTTAAGGGGGGTTGTCCGGGTTTTAATGGGGTTTGGCTTGACTTAAGAGGGATTGTTGGGGTTTAAGGTGGGTTGTCCGGGTTTAATGGGGGGGGTTGTCTGGGCTTACGGGGCTTGTTGTGGTTTAAGGTGTGTTGCACAAGTTTAAGGGGGTTGTCCATGTTTAAGGGGGTTGTTGGTGTTTAAGGGATTTTTGGGTTTAAGGGGTTGTTTTGGGTTTAAGGGGTTTTGTGGCACCATAAGGACGCATTTAAGTGGGTTGTCCGGGTTTAAAGGGGTTTGTCCGGGTTTAAGGGGGGTTGTCTGGCTAAGGGGGCTTGTCTGGCTTACCGGGGCGTGGTTGTGGTTTAAGGTAGGTTGCACGAGTTTAAGGGGGGTTGGCCAGGTTTAAGGGGGGTTGTCCAGCTTAAGGGGGTTGTTGGGTTTAAGGGGGATTGTTGGGGTTTAAGGTGGGTTTGCTGGTTAAAGGGGTTGTCCGGGTTAAGGGGGGTTGTCTGGACTTCAGGGGGATTGTGGGGTTTAAGTGGGTTGTCCGGGTTTAAAGGTGTTTTCCGGGTTTAAGGTGGGTTGTCCTGGCTTAAGGGGCGCTTGTGGTTTAAGTTGGGTTGCACAGTTTACGGGGGGTGTTCCAGGTTTAAGGGGGGTTGGGGGGTTTAACGAATTTTTGGGTTTAAGGGGTTGTTTTTGGGGTTTCAGGGGTTTTGTGGCACATATACCGTATACATGCGCATACGTTCACCATGCACGCGCTGCGCCATGTGCGTATGCATGCGCGGACGTTGCACATAGGTTGTCCGGGTTTAGGGATTGTCTGGCTTAAGGGGTATTGTTTGTGGTTAAGGTGGGTTTGTCGGGTTTAAATGGGTGTCCGGGTTTAGAGGGGTTGTCCGGGTTTACGGGGGCTCGGTTGTGGTTTAAGGTGGGTTGCCCGAGTTTAAGTGGGGATTGCCCCGGTTTAAGGTGGGGTTGGTTTTAAGGGATTTTTGGGTTTAAGGGGGTATTTGCTGCTGATTATTTAAACATTTAAACCGCTCCCTCCAGGGGGATTTAGCGGTCCGAACGCGACGTGACCTCAAATTCCTTTAACTTATCACATGATGTGTGTTTAATCGTTTCTTGTTGTATTCTTTTTTTATATTTTTACTTTTTTTTTTTAGTTTTTAAGTGTGTTATATCCATTGTGTGTGTGTGCTCAAGTTTTGTAATTAATTTTACTTTTTGCTTTTAATTTTGGTGGGTAAATGTTTTGCAAATTTTTAGGCACACCACACACACGCACACACAACACACACCACTGGTTGTACTGTAACTGTTTACATTGTTTGATTAATTGTTCGATTTTGTGTATGGATGCACCACCGGGTAGGAGTGTGCCGCTGTTGTGAGCGTTTCCAAATAAATAAATAAAAATAGTAGAAAATACAACTGCGTAATTTGATATTTAATTACATGTTATGACTACAAGAAAACAGTGTTTGCTTTTTAAATATCTTTTGAAAGTGTTTCTAAATTTAAAAATGTTGTGCTAATGTTACTGTTATTGGCAAAAATTATCAATGTTTATCAATAGATGACTACTGTATGAAATAGAGATGCTTTATGCAACACACTATTTCCTGCTATTTATTAGCATATAGCTAAATATTAAATTAATATATATATATGCATTTTTCCCTGATAAAATAGCTGTGATTTTGCTAGCATTATTTTTGGGCAGACTTTTTGATTTTGCTAACACTATTTTTGGGAACATTTTTTGGCCAAAGTAGTAACATTAGCAACCTATTTTTAAATGGAAATGTTTATCAAATCAATTACTTAAAACCTTGTTGTTAGTTAATAACAAATAGTTAGATATCAAATTACTGACTTTCTAATGTTCTTTTCTGATGAAACAATATCCATGATTAAAGTTTTTCAGGCTCCAAAATAACCTAAGGCACCTAAGGCAATTTGCCTTGGGTGCCCCTACCATTTGCCTTGGTGTCCTAAAAAAATTGCTATTCTTTAACATGTAATGCCTTGGTGCCCTTTTAAAATTGGGCAAAATTGCCTTGCCCACCCTAATTCTTATTTTGGAGCCTGGTTTTTGGGAACTCTTTGGGTACTTTATTGTGAAAAATGCCATATTCATATATGTAATAATTGGATTAATGCATATTACACTCAAACCCTTGATTTTAAGTATTTTGCCCCCTCCCAACTTAGCAAAACTATCTCTATAGGCAGTTGTTTACGACAGAATTAAAAGATTTAAAAACATTAGATATATCAAGATGGGGGCGCTAGTACGGTGACTTGCCATTTGGTGGTTAATCCCAATTGGTCTAGGGGGATTTAATACCCTTTGTCTAATGACATTTAAGGCTTAACAGCCATTTAGTCCTATATTAATCTAGTCTAAAACTCATCGTCTAATATCCTATCGTCTAAACAATTGGTCTAATGTCGATTGGTCTAAGTACCCATCTGGTCTAATCACCGCATCTGGTCTAATATCCATTTGGTCAATATTCATCTGGTCAATATCCATTTGGTCTAAACGCCTTTGGTCTAAGAGCCCATCTCTGGTCTAGACATACCATTTTGGTCTATACCCATTTGGTCTAATACCATTGTCTAAATATCCATTTGGTCTAACGTTCATAATGTCTAATATCCATTTGGTCGATATTTTTTTTCAACCTTTATATCTAGATACTTTACCTCTAGGCCTCTTGCATCATCAGATGATCAAATTTTTTTTTTTTTGAAAGAACAAAGAAAAGAGCAATTTAAAATTGCCCTTCCCCGCCAGCGCCCCCCTCCGTGTCTTGTGGCGCCCGTGGTTTTTCCCGCTGCTTCTCCCTCCTTCCCTCTAGTTTTTCTCTCTTTTCCTCGCCGGATACCACCCACCCTCCATAAGACAGTACTAAGTCTGGTCAGAAGATGGACATTTCTTCTACCAACCGTGTGTCCCAAAAAACGTCAAGCAAACACCAACTTTTTGTCAGTACTCCATAAAGTTTGAACAAAAGCACGTGACTACTTATTCTTTGTTGTAAGTCAGATGGGACTGGTTAGCTAATCTCTTTGAAAAGTTCATAAAGGTAGAGTCACTTTTTTTAAGATATGACCCCGAAATCAAGCACACCCTGCAGGCCCATTTTAACAAATAGGCGCTATTAACTACAAATCCGGCACTGTACGGTTTTTGGCCGGCCCAAACCACGCATATGATCTCTAAGTCCACGCACCATTTTTCCTTTTTAAAGACAAGCTACTGTAACGCCTATAAATATGAATGTATTGAAATTATATGGATATGGAATGTTTCCACTTGGGCAATAACGCTAACAAACATGCATTTTAAACACACTTAAAAGTATCGAATTAGGAAAGTATATCACCAAAGGTGCGTTTCCGTATTCAATAAGAATGCATTGGATTAGAGATAATCATTCACCTCATTTTGTGATGCACACAAAGAGTTATCTTAACGCCAAATTAATGCAGAATGAATGACGATATTATTGATTTTGTGTTGAAAACATAGGTTTACTAACTTCATAAAGTTTTGAGATGTAACATTTTTCAGTAACAAGCAAGCTGTAGCCCAGCGCATTTAATCATTTTATGTATGTGGAGTTGTCTATGACGTAGTCATAGTTTTATATCAGTTTGAAAGATGTTTTGTCACCAATAATTAATGTTTTAACATTATCAGTTAAGTAATTAATTATGTAAATCAGTCATTGCCCAGTTGAAAGTTGTCTGCAAAAATTGGGCACGTAATGTGTGAATGCAATTCGGTATTTATTTTTGCCATTCGGTTCTTCAAATTGCCAGTCCCGGGTGCCAGTCTTGTGGTTACCAGCTCCATCATTTTTGTAAAATGGGGTTCTAAGGTTACTTGATTGTTGGGGTCTTGTTAAAAAACTCTGCTCTACCTTTTGGAACTTTTCAGGGATATTACTACATCCCATCCACCTTAAAACAAAGAAAGAAGTAGTCAAGTGTTTTGGTTAAAACTTATGGTCGCCTGCCAGCCATCAATAGTGTTGCGTTTTTTTTTTGGGGGGGGTAACACACGGTATAAATTATAGGCTTTGGAAATGACACTTTGGTCATCGACCGTTGCCTTATTTTGTCATCCCCTAACAAAATTAATGCAAAAACTTTCGTAGAAAGCATCCGGGTAATCCGTTTTCCTCATCTTTTCCCGGTCATTTTAGCAGAAAAAAGGGTATGGTCCTCGTCAAGTCTAAGGTTGGGTACATTTTGAAATTTTCTACACAAACAGTTTGGCCTCTAAAACTCTAATGTTTAGTATTATTGCTCTGCAGCAGAAATGATTATGATGTTCAGTTTTTGGTTGGCATCATGATACATGCAATGCAATTGGCACATTTTTTTTTTTCAATATTATAATCATTGTTTAATCAATATTTTGAGTTTAACATTTAAATGGATAATTAGACCAAATTGGTCTTAGACCAAGTGAATATTAGACCAGGTGGACATTAGAACCAGGTGGATATTAACCAAATGGGTATTAGATCAAACTGGAATATTAGACCAAATAGGATATTAGACCAAATGTCGGTATTAAACCAAATGGTATTAGACCAGATTTCTATATACCAGATGCTAATTAGACCCAATTAGGGTATTAGAACCAAATGGACATATCGCATGGCTTGAAAAAGTGGGACTTTTGGGAAGCGTCCTTCCCCAGTCAAGTTGGTCATGTTGGAGGGAAACTTGGCATTTGGAGGGCCAAATTTTACATAAGATATAGTGGGGAACTCTGTGAGAAAGCGACTATCTCCCTGGAAATTAATTTTTTTTCAAGTCCTGGATAGTAGACTTAGATGGATAATTAGAAGCCAATGGTAATTATCACCCATGGGGGGGGTGTTTTGTGTTATCTAGACCAAATGTTAGTAGATTGAAATTGTCATTAGCCTAAATTAGTTCCCTATAACACCAACTGGATATTTAGACCTTCTGGTTGTTAGATAAATTGGATGTTAGACATATGGGCTTAGGACAGATTGAAGTTAGAAAAAAGAACCACATGGCTATTAGACCAAATGGGATAGACCAAATGGCAATAACCCTCAAGTAACTATATTCCCAAGGCTACAACCCACCAATGCAAACTCCAGCAAACAATATTTGCTTAAGCAGTTAGTGATGCCAGGATCTCAATAGTCAGGTAGCCATGATCCAACTTTTGGCCTGACTGTAAAATTGAGTACGGACAAATCTTTCGGCTGAAATGATGATAAGGTGTTTAAGAGTAAGATCTTCCGTGTGCCACCTTTGGCAATCCTTGAGCATTTTTATGGAAATCCGCAGATTTCTTGTCGTCATAACTTACAATTACGTATTCAACACTATATTATCAAAATATGGAGTTACTAGATATACTATAGGACCAGTGAACAAAGCATGCACTTGTAAACAGGTTGAGTCATAATCCAAATTCAAAGTGGACGCCAAATCTACTGATTTTAAAATATGCCATACGGCAAATACCTGCGATAAAAATAACATGAAGTACTTAGATTATTTTGTTTAGACACAATTAAAGTATTTCTCGCTACTTTTAAGGTTGTACACATGACGTTATCAATATGGCAGCCAACACGTGAATATCTTCAAAAAAATACTTGGCACAAATTTCTAAATATATTACCTTCCAAGTATAAATTAATTGTGTCACTGAAAACAATAGAAAAAATGTACCTATGTCATACGCAAGTGATACCAGGGTACTGCCGGCTAAAAAAAATGGGTCCAATTATAAATTGGAGGCAATAATATGTGAAAAATGTATTCCTAATTCCTATTGGTAGTTTTGACAACTTTGCACCATATTGGTTTTATTTCGATTTTGAGGACGCATTTAAAACAAATTGGAAATATATGTGTACATAGTTAGGATCAAAGGTACATTGCTAATGTCATTGACCCATTGATTCGATTGAAGGCTGTAATACTTATAAATGTGTTGTGCAATTATTTTTTTGAAGATGTTCTGTTTTGGCTGCCATAGTGCTGACCGTTCGTTACAATTTTAAATGTATCAGAAAATACATTAATGGTGTCTAGCAACATAACCTAATTACTTCATGTCTATTTTTAATCGCAGGTATTTGTTGTTAGATGTCAGGGGGGGGGGGTCGGACAGATCTGCCGCTTTGGGCGTTTGGGGATTTCCAAACGGTCATTGGGGACCTGGCTCGTGCGTTACTATGGGCAGGTCTCGTCCCAGTGACTTTATAAAATCATCTCTTAAATCCTTGTTCAAAAGATCTTAGTAATATCATGATAAATTAGAAAAAATTATTGACTTCAAATCCGTCGGGGGTTAGTGTATTAACCCGCTGCAAAATAGTATTTCCATAACGGTCCATTTAGATGAAATATTCGTGACGCAATCCTAGTCCCTTTAGTCAAGTCGGTTGTACCGTTCGATATGCGTAAGAGCGCCTCCACCGTTTAGTCTTTGAAACCGACTAGCACCCGGAAGGTGATGCCGGTTTGAATTTGCTGTTGCTGTTAGGTTAGAATGTCCACCCCCCTGTTATATTCAATTTTAAACTTATTGGATTTGGCTTCCAGGGTTTTGAATTGATTATGACTTAATGTTACAAGTGCCATACACTTGTTCATGGATTCCTATATTATATCTTATAACTCCATAGTTGGATAATATAGGGTTGATAGATAATTATCATTTAGGTCGACGCCATCTTGGATTTCTCAAAATGTCTCAAGGATGCCATGTGCAACCCGGCAGATTCTTATTCATACACCCTAATCTATCATTTTCATGCAAAAAATTGTGTCCATACTCAGCTTTACGGTCACATGAAATGTATCACCCTGACACAAAGGGGGCGGGGGGGGGGGTTAGAATGATTGCGACCATTAATTCGTAATTAATGAGTGGAATGACTCATAAAAAATTCATTTTCTCCAAATATATCCGACAAACAATGTAGTTGCATAATGTGGTGGACTGACTTATGTACATACAAATATGTATTTATATTAGAATTAACTAATGATCGAATCATTATATAGAATTCAATTAGCAGTAATGGGAAATACTGTTTTGGAAAAAGGCACCAGTAACATGTTTTGCATCAAACAAATGGGTCCATCCCTTCCAGTCCAAATTGGAAATGGCATGAAAAATTGTTTCCTCCCCTTCCCCACAATTTTTTAAACAATATTCATTTTCTTTACTAATAACATGTGTTGGATTATCTTGAAGATGTGTCAGTGTTTCCACTGGAATCAGTCCTATAGTGAAATTGCCATTTTCTGAAGTGTGGGCTCCAGGGGCCCCCAACCGCCCCCACCCCCCTTCACTAATGTGGTGTAAAAAACCATATCCACTTAAAGGGAGGGACACAATGGCATGAACAAAATTTAGACATAAATGAAATGGAGACCCTTCTGAAATCACTTCCCTGTCCAACAAATTGGAAAACAATTTGGATGGCTTACATTCTGTAAAAACAGCAAGAGTTAGTGGCAATTCCTTCCATGGAGTATCAGGGTGTTTACAATCCTTGCCAGAATTACAGTGTATCTAGGATGTTTTGTGACAATTCAAAAGCATTCATACTGGGATTAAGACCTGGGATGAATATCCTATAGAGGTATAGAAGCACACACAAGTACACTGTTCAGTTTCTGTTCAGTTTGTGCCTGCGGGCCTGAGTTTACAAAAACAAAATTAACATTTTTCAGGAAAACTGAAATAATTTCTCAACCTAATGCCCATCTTGCACTGGGAAATACATAAACATCAACTTTTGGAATTTTAACATATATTTTGTAGGACTGGTTTGAGGATAAAAGTATTGAACGTTTTTCCGAATTTGGCGAACTTTTTACAAACCCAGGAAAAGTCGCGTTACAACGCCCCTTTTTGTCAAAAAAAAAAGTTGTGTTGTGAATACCAGTTATCAACATAAGAAATCAATTAGTAGGTTCAAGACCTTATTTGTTAGGCCTTGCTATCAAATTCACCCAACCAAATTTGGTAGACAACTGTCTACATAAAGCACAGGTGACTGTTAGCATTTCAGCCTTTTGTCTTCAAATGCTTAAAAGTAAAGAATACCTCAAAAGTGTCATATGGTGGAATACAGCATTTTTGTCAGACTTAAAATCCTTCACTTGGCTAGTGGGATTAGTCCATATAGAGGCAACTAATGTCATACTTGCTTTTATTGTTAAAGATGAATGAACTGGGGATTTAGATATTTCAGACTGGCTCTGATCATATGAGGAATAAGTCACTGCGACTTGTTCCCGGGTTTGTGAAAGTGGGTCACATATTTCATTTTGGAATAGTAACTGCTAATTTATAGCTTCGATTTCTGGAATTTTCTGTGTCACATAGAAAAATAAATGGGTAAAACAGCAAGAGGAATATATTAAACAATAAGTATACACCAATATATCAAATCTAACATGGATTATAAAAATGTAGTTTGACTGAGCACAAATAAGTTATGATTCACAAGCCGAGGCACCCCACAGAATGAATAGGGAGCTTCATTTCCCTATACAGATTCAGATATTGTACTTCAGGCTTGTCCAGGCGCGGATCCAGGGGGGTGCCGGGGTGCCTTGGCACCCCCCCCCCCCGGCCGCCGGATTTTTTTGGAAGGGAAAGTGATGCTGATTCATTATTTTATTCCACTCCATCTTGACATATGATAACCTCACTCCCTTCGTTTTTAAAATTGCGTCGGTTGACATAAGATTGCAAATTTGCCTTCCCTAAGTTCCCCATCCCCCCCAAAAAGTTGCACGAGTCTGAGATCGAATTTCCCGGAGACTTGAAGGTTACGAGCTGTCTTTCAGGTTCTGTCGACTGGCTATTGTATTTAGAGACGCACCATTTGACTTCAAGGGGGGTTGGAAGTTTTCTAAAAAAAATCACCCACCATATGAGCAAAAAAAAAACTTTCCCCGCTTTCCATTAAAAAAAAAACTCGCACCTTATAAAAGGGTTTTAAAAGGTAATTACAGACCTGATTAAAGTGTTGGGCTTCTCCTGGTTTGAGAAATAACGACACATTTGTCATTACATTGAACGTTACGACCAATCTTGTACTACCTTTACGCATGCATGAAACGGCCCGTGCACCAACGTTGACGTGCTTCATTCACAAATTAGCCTTACACCAGTTTTCAGACCATTACTCAAAGTACTAAAGTAGGCCTATATTACTAGTTTTATAATTAACTTGCAATTTTAAATTGGGTCTATCAACTATTAATACTCTAGTAGCTCATGGTGGTTTTGTATGCAATATATATCCAGAGAAAACTCTTCAGGAATCCACTAACTGAAGGTCCAGGAACAATAATAGAAGTAGAAATTTAAATATGCCTTGAAAACTTAAATACTTCCAACGTTTCGCCCGCACCCACACCCTCAAACCCGCCACCGCTTATGCTGCACATGGCTGCACATTGCGGCCACTACCATCAGGAAACAATTGATTTGCTTTTCAAAACAGTTGGTCATGCATTAGAAATAATATGGTTACCAATCAAATTAGCATGAGAAAATGTGTTTGGAAAGTGAACATTGCAAGGGTTCACCGCACTTTGCCGCATCACACCCCGGCAGCTTGATATATATGTACTATTCAAATCCACGGACTATCCTTAACACATTGCATAACAAATGTTAACCCCCTTCAACTATATTTTACTTTTAGGTATTATATACTAATTGTTTGTATCACAAATTTGCTGGGAAAATGTGTTTTGGAAAGCGAACATCGCAAGGGTTCCGCTCGGAAGGGACACACCCTCCCTCACCCGACCTTGATATAATCCCGAACTCTGCATGGGCACTTCATGCTTAAGTCAGCAAACTTAACCCATCAGCTCACCTATATTTTACTTTTTAAAACTGCTGATTCATACCCCTTCATTAAGCATTATTTCTTTTTGTTTCTATCAAATTGCATGGGAACGTTTTTGAAAGCCTTGATATACGACTCTCGAAGAACACTTAATGCTTAATTCAAACAAAAACCTTAAAATCCATCAACTATATAATTATACCTTTTTAAAAGTGCTGATCATACCTATAAAAGGATTATTTCACATGTAGAGTAAACCACTTATCAAGTTGTATCTATCAAATTTGCATTGGTAAATGTGTTTTGGAAAGCGAAAATATTTGCAAGGGTTTCCGCCGGCTTGCACAGGAGCGAGTGCGTAATCCCCTCACACCCCCCCCCAGAAAGAAGCTTGATTCCGAGCTCTGCATGACATTTATGCGTAAAGGCTGACTCAGAGCTTTCTCCCGATGAGGGCGCACAATCATTTTCAAAAACTCGTGCTTTGTCAATATACAGAATGCGTGTCCATATACTAATCACTGTGTGAAATAACTAACTAAGCTCAAATCGACGTCCTTTCATATAGAAATCACAACTTTGTTTATAAAATCATCCGGATCCGAAAATTTTGTTATCGGCCTCAAGTATTAGTTTATTTTGATGCATTTGATCAATTTGGATCACACTGATTTTCGTTATCTCTAATTTTTGATCCATTGAATTGAATTTGGGATTGAAATATTTAAAATTCCTCAAGGATGAATTGAATTTGAATCAAAATACTATTAAAAGTTACTCATTTTGGATCAGAATTTAACATTTTTTGCAATGGATTTAAATCCGACAATTTCGATCCGGGTAAATTTTTATTATTGTAAATTGATAGTAGTATTATGATTTTTTTCATATCCATATTGGGCAACAAGCACTAATGGCACTGCGCCATCAGTGAAAATTTGTGACAGAACCCACAAATATTCCCTGTGTTAGAATAAAAAAAACATTAGATACTCAGCACTTTAAAGAAGCACCCCGATTCAAGTCTGATTAAGAAGTCAAGTCATGTATGAAATTAATCTTATTTAAAAATAACTTCATACAATATTGCTACCGAATCATTCGCCCTGCAAGAGACATCCACACTCTGTTTCATCCACACTCGCAATTGTCAAATCATTTTTGGAATCCTTATTACCAGACGGACAATGTAGCATACATTTCAAAATGATTGGAGCATTTTAAAAATTTGACCCCTGTGTAAACTTAAATTGGCCCCTATTGAAAATGTGATACCACAATTTCAGAGTACTACTTACCTAACATTGATGTAGAGGGTTCATACTAACTACCAAAGGTGTCAAACTTTTTCTGTAGTGAGGGGTAAACGATGATGTTTGACCTGGGTCCCAGCTCCTCTATAAATGCTAGGATTAAAAAGCATACACATATCATCTCTGAGACCTAATTATTTTATCAATGACCTCTGGTAATTTCTCACTGGCAGAAAAAAAACATGGTTTTGCATCATTTTGATCACTTGGTTTACACTACAAATACTCTACTTACAATTGATGCTAATGAGAATTTTTAAGTTGGGCAATTACAAGGGAATAAACATTTTTATATCATTTTTTTATCCCAAATGACTGAAAATTGGCTTAAGATTGTGGTTAAATTACAGTTGCCATGGTAACTACTGTAATTGCAAATTCCACATCTACACTAAAATTAAATTACTGATGTATATCAAAATACAAAATGTTTTCTTAGATCAAATTGAGCAAAATGATGAAAAATGATTTCGGTCAAAAATGGAAAGAAATCAGCCACTGGTCTGTGATGTTCTTGAGGTCATGGGTAGGAAACCAGGAATCTGCAAGTCACATCACAGAAAGGTGACATGGCCATGATTTACTTTTTAAAAAATCAGGGGGTCCATTTCTTTTTCAATCATATTTTGTTTTTCACATGGAGGGATTTAATAAGAGGTTTGGATATCAAGAGCAAGCATGTGAATTATAATGGTTGACCACATTTTTGGACTTTTCAGCGTACAAACAGCTAAAGAAAACATGTCTCAGGCCTGAAATTGTACTGGGGTTTATTGTAAGCATGCTCCTAATACCAAAATCTCTTTGACTGACAGCCGGGATAAGGCTGTCAATTGGTCAATCACCTTTAATTAAACCCTAACATCTGTCTCGATACTGATCAACTTTTGATGTCAATTAAACCTATTTTTTTTAAAAATCAAAAATTAGGTGAAAATAACCCAAATCAATAAAGGCCATTGTGGGCATGGATGCACAATGGGCATGGGTAGATTACAGTGGGTTGTTTCATTAATTAGCAAGTGTCCCATGTAAGAATACTATTACTCTGTTATGCTTGATGCGTTTTATTCTGATGACTTGGTGTTACCAAAGTCTAATAAAAGTGTTTCTAAAGGGTGACATTTTATATGGGGCACTTACCAAAAATTTGTCAGCAAATAACATGGGAATACAAGTAATTTCATTAATGAATTAAGTGACTGATTGTATATTTAGAAGTGTTACTCAATTTTCAATTTCTTATATGGAACACTTACCCAAAATGTTTATACATGGGAATACAAGTAATTTCATTAATGAATTAAGTGACTGCTTGTATAGTTCAGATAAAAAGTGTTACCCAAATTTCAATAGGTTTTATACATTTAAGTTAAAAAGAAGTTGACATTTGATCCCATCTTGACATCGTGGGTTTGATATTCAGAATGTGACATATGATTCAGCTTGTTAACTGGATATGTTTGGTACCTGGTTTCTTAACCGCTTCTGCTGCTCTTCTTGTAGTACTTTTGATAGGCATCTGAAAATGATTTGATGGATCGGAATTGAATTGAATCAATATTATTGCCAGGATTTGGATCAAAATTATTTAAGGTGCCATTTTGATGCACTGAATTTAATTTGAATCAATATTATACAAATTAAGATGGATTGAATTTGAATTGGATCAAAATTTAATTTTCTTGGCCGAATTGAATTTAATTTGAATCAAAACTAATTTCTCGGATCGAAGTAACACTACACGGTATCCTATGGCACTGTTATACTGTGCATAAATGTTTACTGCATGAAAACGAAAAATCAGATTCATCTCCAACTTTGGAATTAAGCATTTTAGGTTACTATCTTTAGTTCTAGATGACTATTTTTAATTACTACACCAAAAAATTATATCTCGAAATCTCTGAATCAGCCTTTAATTTAAACAAAACTTAACCCATCAACTATATTTTACTTCTTAAAAATGCTAATTATATCTGTGAACCACTTACAAATTTCAAGTTGTTTCTATCAAATGCATGGGGAAAATGTGTTTTGGAAAGTAAATATTGCAAGGGTTCTGCGCTTCGCGCGGGAAGGGGAGACCCCCTCCCGCACCCACCCCCAGACAGCTTGATATACGAACTCTCCATGAACACTTTATGAAATTCAAACAAAACTTAACCCATCAACTATATTTTACTATTAAAACATGCTAATCATACCAATAATTTAAGTGAACCACTTATAAATTTCAAATTGTTTCTGTCAAATGCATGGGGAAAATGTGTTTTGGAAAGCAAATATTGCAAGGGTTCTGCGCTTAACCAAACTTAACCCATCAACTATATTTTACTAATTAAAAATGATCATACCTATAATCATTATAAAGTGAACCCATTCAGAAATTTCAAATTGTTTTTTATATCAAATTTGAACGGGAAAATGTGTTTTGGAAAGTAAAGATTGCAAAGGTTCTGCGCACAACCCCCCTCCCTGCAGCACACCCTGCGCGCTATAGGCCTACTTGCAAGGTGCCATGACTATTACCTAAAACCCCGGCCCCCCAATATGCAGGGGCCTAACATAAAAAAAAACATGACCAAATGAGTCAACCCGCCACCAAAAAAAAATAATACGTACTCAAGTAGGCAAAAAAAATCCAGCCTATGACTTGAAGAAAAAAAAAAACCTGCCTCCAAAAGCCAACGAAAAAAAAACTTGCCCTCACCCAAATTTCCCCCCCCCCCTTGAAGTCTAATGGTGCGTCCCTTACGACAGCCGATAGAGTTGCTCGATCATTTGTTTAGGACGCTTGGTCCTACGGCGGTCCGGAAAGTGTGTAGTCTGTGTCACAGACTGCGAAAGATATTATCTAAATCGGTACTGCGCGAGAGATTAACGTTATCAGTCTGTCATAAAGAATGTGTGTAAATGAAAGTAAATCTCAAATATCTCCGGAAAACGAAGGGGTTCTATGCTATGGAAGTTTTGGCATCAGAGGGTCCGTTACTATGTTTTGTTTTAAATATGTATCGTAATTGGGTCTGAACCTATAGAACCTAGCGAGAAAATTGAACGGTTTTGTCGGGTACTTCGGTACTCGCAGACACGGAAAAGTTAACACGCAATCTCTACGGGCGAATCCATTTTTCCCACAATGCCTTTCGGTATTATTCCAGTCTTGAGAATTTTCAAAACACTGGCGCCAACTTTTTTTTTTTCAATTTTAGAAACAGGAATTACGTACTTACCGGACCGCCGTAGCTTGGTCCCTTGCTACATAATTCTTTATCTTACACTTTACTTGACCTTCTCGTCGTTCATATCAAACTTCACCGTGCCTCGGCGTTGAACTGTTTACTCCACTGTTAATTGTGAAATAAACTTATATACTCGAAGTCCTGATCAATTGTCCTGAAACAATGAACTCTTTCCAGCGCACTTAGATATAAGTGATATGAACATTTCCCCTCAACTACAGTGGGAAAAGTTTGATTTCCAAGAGCTTCCGCGCTTCGCGCGGAAGTAGGAGACACCCCCCTCCCGCACCCACCCTCGCGCCGCTACGCGGCGCCGTTGCTGCTACGCAGCCATTACATCCAAGCAAAAATAAAAATTTATCTTGGCACCCCCCCCCCTCCAGTGAGGTCTGGATCCGCCCCTGGGCTTGTCGTAAGATATTGATCTGACAAGTGAAAAGTGGATTAGCACATAAATACAATAGCAATAGTGGGTGAGCTGATTTTCACGTTGAGCATTGCTTTTCAAGTAAAGTTGGATAAAATGCTGGCAGTAAAGTTAGCATCCTTGGCTGAGAAGTGAAGCTTACAAGGAAAATAATATTAGGTACTTTTCCCTTTTTTACAAAATCATGTAAACACCCAAATTGTTTTAAAATTTGTGAAAGTGATTTCTGTAAGCGTTCATTTCATAATGACTGAATATTTTTTCATGCCATATTGTGTCCCCTTAAGGGCCCTATAAGAGATCCACCTAAAAGCATAATTCAAAATCTGTGGCAGTGGAGGATAAGTCTGTCTCATGAGGTA
>JAMKCH010060211.1:0-15170 GCA_023653785.1 Ophioderma brevispina
CTTTCTTCTTCGCTGATCTTTCTTCTTTCCAATTGACTTGTTCTTCTTGATAGCCTATGCCACTTAATAAAAAATTACTGTAAAATGTGGTTAAGTGCGTCCCTTTAGCACCTATGATTCTATATAACGTACCGCATAGCGCCATCCTTGAATCTATATACATATACTGTACAGCGCAACCTCTGTAGCTGTATAGCTATACACCTCAAAAGTTGTATCTCAGCCGGTGGGACTCGTGTGTTGTAGATGGTTAAACCACACTTGTAATGTACGCAAGTGACCTCGGGTGCGATCCGGCGAGTGCTATTTTGAGGCTTTCTTCTTCTCTGATCTTTCTTTCTTTCCAATGACTTGTTCTTCTTGATGGCACTAGGACCACTTAATAAAAATTACTCTGAAACTGTGGGGATGTTGCGTACCCTTTAGCACTATGATTCGATATAAATTACCGCATAGTCGCCATCCTTGAATCTAATATATATATATATATATAGACTATATTATATTATATATAGATAGTATTTATAATATCTATATATATATATATATAACATCATAGTAAACAGTTTATTACAGGTGACTATCTTTGGAATTAAGAGGCTCAATCCCATAACAGGAGCGCCGGAAAATAAATTACAAAGTATTAGACCTCTGGAAAGGCAACCGTACTCTGAGTTTCACGGCAATACCACTCACTACGATCACAGGCATCCGTCTTCAGAAGGATTGATGACTCATAGTCGTGTCTGAAACCAGAAGACATGGATGTATATACATGAATGGTGTCACGACTGAGGCATTTCCAGCCCTGGTCTGTTAACTTTCAAATGTTCGAGAGTGCTCAACCACTACGAATAGTGGGGGCGGAATATAACATCATAGTAACCAGATTATTACAGGTGACTATCTTTGGAATTAAGAGTGCAATCCCATTACGCCCCCACTATTCGTGGTGGTTGTACTGATGCGAAGAATATAAAGCGGTTTTGCGGACGTCCGTAGAGAGAAGTTGGTGGTCGTTAGAGGGCGGAATGAGATGGAAGGTGGACAAATTGCGGACGGTGGAGAGGTATGGTAGTCGTATAATAATAGTGATGCTGGAGTGGTTGATGCTGGAATTTGTTCTCGTGGCGGCACTGGATATCAGTTCGGGTCGCTTCGCTTGTTGAGTAGTCTGCGTTTGTCGGGATTGATGATGGTCTGCTTCTCGGTGAGGACAGAGGTCGCATTTCTGTCCGCTGGACGTACGGTCGGGCTGGATACGATTGACCATGTGCTGTCGTATGTTGGTTGTTCTCTTGAGCAGGCCCACACGACTGGGAGTTCTGTGGCTCCCGTTCTGGTGTTTTCATTTTTGAAGGATGTCTTGTGGTTGTTGATCTATCTGAAGGTGGTTCCGTCAGGTCCGATGTAAAGTTTGGTTATGTCCTGTTTCGGGTACTTTGACTCGGCGCTGTAGATGTGTTTAGGTTGCAAACAGTTTCCTTGACAGCGGGCACAATCCTGTGGCGGGCGGCAGTTGAATCCATGTTGTGTAGGTTGATATCCTTAGCGGCGAGCTTCTTGTTGTGGGTTTTGATGATGCGGCGACGTTGGGCATGCAGCTGTAGCTGATCTCGACAGTTGTTCGGTTTTGAAGATCTTTTGGAGTTTGGATCCGGGGGAAGGTTTTGTCGTGAGCTGGCTGAATGCTGTTCCGATTGTTGTGGGTGGAGACGTTATTGTGAAAGGCGGTTTTGTAAACCAGATGATGTGACGTTTACGTTTGCCGTTCGTCCTGTTGCACGGTTCTTTGTATGTGAGTTCCTCGTTGCAACCGCTGGCCTTCAGAGCGTTGTCGAAGGTATCTCTGTTGTATGAAATATCTGATATAGTCGCTTATGGAGGCTGGTAGGCTTCTTGATGATGTTTGGTGGGTTGTTGGAGAATAACGCGTGTGGATGTAGGCTGGTCGGTCGTTGGGTTTTGCGGGTATGGGTCAGTATTGCCGATTGCTCCAAGTTGAGAGTGATTTGGTCGAGGGAAGTTGGGGACTGTCAGGTTTGCAGCGATGGTGATGTGGAGGCCGAGGATCTCTGATTGTCTGCTGATTGTCTTTCTGATTCTGTCGGATGCGGTGCCGGATGTTCGTGTAAAATGCTAAGCCGTCGTTCTGTTTAGAGTCCATTTCCCCTTGGCGAACTTTTGGATAGATATGTTGAGGAGGTACAAGACAGATGAGGTCACAAACCTTCAGGCGCCGTCGTAGTGGACCATGGTGGACGTAGAACAGGTCGTGACACAAAGTCATTTTATTTCTCTTTGGTGACGACACAAGTCATTATTCTCGTTGGTGACATAAGTCAGTATTCTCTTTTTCTTCAAGGGTTTACCTACGTCGAATAGAAGCTACTTCCTGCAATGGAGGATGATGTCGATGGTCCTGCCTGGAGATGGCGGTATTTCTTGGCGAACGTCGTGCTTTTCTTGAGTAAGGTTCCTCTGTGAGGGATGGGTTAGAAGTCAGATGATGTGAGTGATGAAGTGTGCTGGTCTTGTCTTCAAGTTTCTGGAACCCCATTCTATTAACTGAGGTCGAGTTGAGGCCATGGTGACTGAAGTTGCACATCTGATGTGGGAATGGTTGGATTCTTCGAGAAGGATTTACTTATGAGTCCGATTTCGCTTTTTGCCGGGTTTATGATAGTCTGCATGGTAACTGTTGGAAATTCTCTTAACACTTAAGGGACCACAGGGGTTTCACTCCCGTTGGTGCCCAAGGGGGGGGGGGTTCCATGGGGACCCCCCCCCCCCTAAGGAAACCACTTTCCCGAGGGAATTTTTGCACGAAATTATACCACATGTGAAGGGTCCTAAGACAACCCAAAGTCAGAAATAAAAAATGAGATTTGTTATTTTGGGTGCAATTAGGGGCAAACATGGTTTCAAAACACGCGAAAATGGGCAAAAAGACGGAAAATTCAAAAGGAGCATTGTGCTGACATCAAACATTTTAAAACGTATTGTATGTTGCTATATATTTAGAAGACCCAATGTTTATTTAACACAAAACCAGCAGTTTTAGGGAATCCTGTATTTTTACGGGTGTTGCAAAATACACGTCATTTTACAATTAGAGTTTGTACAGTAACGGTTTGGCAACGACATGATGAAATTGTTTGTTTCAGCACATAAGGGTTTTAATTATTTTTAAATGTTAATAATTGTTTACTTACATGTAGGTTCGGAACTTATATCAGCAAAAAAAAATTGCTTTGGTCTCGGTTTCTTATTCTGATTTTTAAAAAATATTCTCAAATGACTTCCGTTAGTGCCCAAGGGGGGGTTCCATGGGACCCCCACTATGATCTCCTAACGGTTGGCCCGCATTTTAATTATTTGGTGTCTTATGAAAAGACGCGCATTAAACGTCAGGAACAAATTACAAAAAATTGCGAAGGCGCAAAAATCGCACGGTTTAAAAGCGGACATCGCGAAAACAAATTTTGGGGGTCCCTCGGAACCCCCCCCCCTTGGTCACTTAAGTGTTAAGAGTGATGAATGCGTGTCTTTTTGCCATGGTTGTCCATCTGTCTGCGGGTTGCAAGTTCTTTCTGCGATGTTCTGGCTTCGGTGTTGATCTGTTCGGTAGTTGAGGGTCCGCGGGTTTGATAGGTCTGAGTGGATATTCTCCGTAGGAAGCTTTTCGTGAAGGGCGTTGCTCACTGTTATACAGGTTGCGTGTTTTGTCGGCGGGGATGTAGAGTGCGTCGGAGGTTGATGGATTGATGTCCTCTTGAGTTGGTTCTGGAATTTCGTCGCTGAAGAGGAGTCTCCCGCCTTAGGATGGTGGAGATAGAGAGAGAGAGAGTAGGAGGAGAGAGATAGAGAGAGGAGATATAGATACTCATAATATATATATATATATATTATTATCATTTTCTACAAAATCAGGGTGATGTGGACCAATGGGTCTTTGCTGATGGGACATTCTAGGTGGCACCATAAAGCTCCTTGTATTACGGTTTATTCCGTTATAATAATCCAATAGAAGTGTATCATAATGATGCAAATTTATGCAAATTTACCAATTTGAAATGTTGTCATACGGGCTGTCTCTAAGAGATTTTGCTATAACAGCCCGTAGTACAATTCATTAAAAACCTATGAATATGTATCCGGTCCACATAAACTTGGATATATAGTTGAGAAATGCCGTTTTCGGCGAAGAGCCAATGAAATTCTACCGGTAGATTTCATGTTGTACTATGGAATTAGAATATTCCATTTTTACTTTTTTAATTGGCATTATGAAGAAAACATGCTGTATTTAAGTTGTAAACCTTGTGGTTTGGAAAGGGAAATTGTATCCTGATATATAAAGATACAAAGTCAATAAGTCTGTATGGGAAACGCATAAAAACGTCGTATTTTGCAATACGACGCTAATTCACCGTTATTTTCACGCGGTCAGCTAGATCGATGTTGTGAAACACGTAATGTTCACGCACGAGGCAGATTCGACGGGAATAGATCGGTATTTGAAAAACTAACGCTTGTTTTCGAACAGCGTTAATTATTATACCTATGCAATTACGTGTAAAAGAAACATACAACAGTATGTGAAATCCGCGGCGATATTGGAGTTTGAGTATTGATTCAAAATTTTAATTAATTATCCTCACTAATTGTGCTGAGGGCGAGGTGGCGAGCGGTCGAAGAGCGCTGAACCGTCGGCCGACAGCAGGGTATAAGATCGACCTAGCGGCCCTGGTTCGAGCCCCCGGCGAGATTCGGGTTATTGGTCAGACTAAATAGTTCTATAAGGTCGGAAATTTGCCATAATTGCAGCAGCAGTGTGATTATGGATTTCTCCTCGCTTCCCACCCCATTGCGTAAAATGTGCGGGTGTATGCCAAGGGTGTCGGCCCGTCTCATTGGTTCGGAGAGTCATGTATAAGTTGGTTCCGTGTATCGGGGGAGAGTAAGTCCCTGAAACACGAAAAATGCAGACTTATCGAAAAGAGTAGGGGACCATCCGGGTCGGTACCTGCACACATTACTCTAGGTTACCAGGGTCCCTTCCAACCCGCACTAGGCCAGCGTGAAGGGTTAGCCGAAAATCCAGCATGGAAAACATGTGAGGCTTTCGTCCAACAGGGGACAGACAAAAAGGATGATGATGATGATGATTAGCACTTTTCACGATGGTAAATTTGTGCATGTATAGACCCATAACTTATAAGTACTATGCAACAATATCTCAAAAACGTTCAAAGAAATGTCAGATAAGAAGTATGTGATGGGACGACGATATATATATGTCGGCCCGCCGACGTAGTGGACGTATTCGACATTGGACTTTTGGAGTCAATGGCATATACGTTGTTGTACTATCTGCATATTCACCAAACTAAGACATCAAAGTGGCTTATTAGTAAAATAGTAATTAAACTAGTATTGACGTATTTACGACAAAACGTTAAAATGGTCCGCATCATTAACGATGTATTGTCGTTCTGAAAATCGGAGTACTGCGACGCCCATAACATCGGTTATCTGCCTTTGAAGAGTATTCGCCGTCCCGTCAAAATAGTGAAGTATGTGTGCGAGTATTTTGCCGTCAAAGTAGAATTGAGAATTGGTATTTGATCGTTTTCACATGGTGACGTATTTGCGAAACGCGTCACATAACGAAGTACTTGGCCCGGCGTCGTATTTGTTATTCACACGTTGAAATTGCTATTTTTGGTCGTTTTCACATAGTGACGGTTATTTTATTTAACATCATCTTTTCACATATTTAAATAAATTGGAAGTTCATAGTTAAATATATTTGAAATTTAACTTATTTGGCGATTTTCCCTAGGTTTTAATTGAAAATATAGTGTTTTTATTAACATTAGGGGGGCGAATTAAAGCGCAAAATCTTCAAAGCCGTTTTTCTTTCCCTCCTTTCTCGAAATGCGTATTTGCAAATATTATTATATATTTCGGGTTTATTCAAACAAAACATACAAACAGCGAAAACCTGAAACGTATGATTTTACAATTAAAATACATATATTTAAAATAATTACAATTAACTATTATTAAATTCAATATTTAACATCAAATAATGAGATCTCGTATTCACTCATCACACCTCACCCACACATGCAAACCCAAATGCCACTACACATCCACATCAAACCAAACAACATCCCCCCCCACAAACATACAAAAACACTCCCCATTGCACCTACACATACACTGCTCACACACAAACACACGCCCAACGCGTACATACACACCTACACGCACATCACACACACCACACACAAACGACTAGCCAAAAACCACCATCTTAAAATACCAAATTACACGGGTCGACAACTGCTGGGATGGTTGATTTCCTATACCGTGTTGTCCTGCATTTAGACAGATCCAACTGTTGCGAACCTCTAAGGTGTCGCCGTGTCTCCAGCCCTTGTAGCAGGAAGCATAGAACTATGCCATCAGACTTAAAAGGTTTCTATCTTCCAAAACCACGGAGGAGCTGTTCACGCCTATCATTGAGGGAAGTAAATTAACTTTTTGCAAAAAGCTCATCAATATGAACCGTAAAATCGGTCTCCAAAATGATCACAAGCACAGCTTTTAATTACTCCATCACTGATTGGCTTGGTGATAGTAAGACTAGTGTGCCTCAGGGCAACATGATTCTAATACTGGGCGAACATAATATTTTGGAAGCCGAAGACGATCCATCTACAGAAGCCGCCAAAACGCTTTGCGAACCTACACATAGATTCGTTTTGAAGCCTTCTTAATCATCTCACTAACCTGAATACCCCAACTGAGATTGTTTTGAATTGTCACAACCCACAAGTTTAATTAGAATGTAGAGTTATTTCTTTGCCATTAATTATAAAATTGGGAAATTGTGGTTTATTTTTCAAGGACATATATGCAATTATATGACATTTTTTCTTCCGGCTTGGAAGCATGTCATTTCTATTACCACACGCCCCCAACTGATCAAGATCCCTCTTCCTCTTGCAATTGAGAGCATTGTGCGTTTGTTACATTAATAACTTCTCCAAGGATCAAGTCCGTCCACAACTTCCACCGCAGTGTGCATCACTAGCAGAATCGTTTGCCACACGCATAAAAATTATAAGGCCCAAATTGGTACCTTGTTTAACACCCGCCCAATATCTGAAAGGAGTGTGGACGATTGCCGCTGGATTTTTACAGTTTGGAATGCGATCTGTTATGAAGCTGCTATACAAGGAATTATGGTGGACGTACCCCTAAGTCAATTAATTTACTAATTGCAATATTATGGTTGATCCTGTCAAAGCCTTAGTCAGTCAGTACGTTCCAAAAGCCTTAGTCAGTCAAATACGTCAGTATGTGAACGCGGCGCCTATATAATGTAAAATAACTTGACTAAGCTAGTTTTTATAAATGTTGCCACACACACGTGTGAGTTTTTTTTCCGTTATCCTCACGGCCGGAGAACCACAATTTCCCGCACTTAGGTATACAAGGGGAGGGGCTGAGGGGAGCGTCAGAACGACGTGGTTAACGAGGAGTAGGGAGGGGTGGGGGGAGAAGGCGGAGGGGGACGGGGAGGGTGAAAGGAGGTGTGGAGGGAGGATAAAGGTGGATGAAGAGTGGTGGGAGAAGGAGGTTAGGAGGAGTGTTCGTAGTGGGGTTGGTTGGAGGGTGGAGATGTCAAGAAATTGGGTGGAGTGCGGGCGATGAGCGAGCGGGGATGAGGGGAGTTCACTTGAAAACCGATACACACATTACATGTGCGAGCTTGTCCCCGTCGCATAGAGTCCTTGTAAATTAGCATCCAAATCTTCTTTTAAACAATTCTTCTTCTTATTGATTTTCACATATATTCATGACTGGCATTTCTCTTTACAACAAAACCTCTCTCCTTGACGATTCCAGACAAGCCTGACTTTAAATTCGGCACTCATTCCAGCTATTATCTTGACCAATCCGTGACTAGCTTTTGCACTGCATTCATAACACCACATCACATGTCTATCACATGGTGCCTCTAAGCCTACCATACACAGGAAAACATGGAGCATCACACAATGGCTATTACTCAGCCACAGACCCATTAAAGCTTCCAACAATCACTTATGTACCACACTCCTGTATTGATATTACTATGCAATATACTGTACTATCAAAGTACATTTTATTTTAATACAACATTTTCAACAATTATTATAGGCCCAAATACCTATTTTGCACATTAAACACTGACAACATGACATGTGATGTTTTTTTTTTTTTCACCCCTTTCCGTTATACTCAACCGGCCTGGAGATCCCAATTACCGCACTTAGGTATAGTTGAAGAAACCGTACACACAATTACATGTGCGGCGCCTTGTCCGTCGCATAGAGTCCTTGTAAATTAGAAGCCAAACCACTTCTTTTACAATGCTTCTTCTTTTATATTTCACATTTTCCAGGACTTCAATTTCTCTTTCAACCTCTCTCCTTGGACTCCATACAAAGACTGACTTTAAATTCTGCACAGTCAAGGACAACCAAGCTATTTATATTTACCAATCAGTGACTAGCTTTTTGCACTGCAGCATAACACACCCCATCACATGTCTAGCACATGTGCCTCAAAGCCTACCATCACAGGAAAATGGATCAGTGCACAACAATGGCTAGTCTTACTCAGCCAAACCCAATTAAAGCTTCCAACAACAGTCACTTCTATGTACCAAACATACTGTATGGATATTAATATGCAATATACTGTAATAAAAAAGTAACATTTTATATTTAATACAAATTTTTCAAACAATATTATAGCCCAAAAATACCTTTTTTGCACATTATATACACCTTACAACATGACAACCGGGAACGTTTTAAGTCTCTCTCTTTATAGAGCTTATTATCCATAAAAATTAAAGCGTTTAACATATTGCAAAGTTGTAGTAAACATTTAGAGACACCCCTGTATTACATGATTATAATGAAAACCACCCTCTGTTGGTTGCCTATTACCATAATGTCTGATGTAACTCACCTTTCATTTTAAAGTTAAGGGGTTGTCCAAATTTATTTCTAGAAAATGGAACTAGAAAGCTGTCAACATCCATCCATATTATTTCCATCCATTGGTACACAGGTGCAAGTTATGAAGTTTCACGTTACAATCCTAAAATATAAATAAGCATAGAAAACATTAAACATACTAAACAGAGGACAATAACAGACAAAAAATATTTTAATATATCTGTGTTTATTTGTGTTTGATGCAGAAAAAACAAAGGAAGCAACAGTCTGAGCATACTGTAAAACGATTGATAACAGTTAAAAGCTCCACACCAACTTAAAGGCATATCTGAGAGTTTTGATATATCAAAAAATCGAAAAAAATCATAAATAATCAGGTTTTTGCATGTCTGTAACAAGTACAGGTATCGTAACATATCCTACAAATGTAAGCCAAAAAAGCAACATCATAACGACACAATCGGGTATATTAGTCATATTGTCCGTACGGACACTACTACAACACGTAACCGAATGGAGAGTCACATCTTTGAACACTGCCGTTTTTTGTTCCTTTTTCTGTTCAAGTTGTCGATTGAAAAAAGTAACTTATAAGAATTCTACAGATTCCTCACTTTTAAGCTATTCCTGCAAATTTCCAATATTTTGACTCTTTTGGATGAATCGCTGATAGTGTCTTTAATGGAATGCTTTAAAAGTATAGGAAAAGATGCATATATTAACCCGGGGGTGGGTTTACTAGTGGAAAAGGGTTGGTGCATATGTGCAGCCGATATGGGTCGCATTTCCACGCCTTACTATAACAATGGGTCATTTTTCCCACCATTCTACTATATAAATGAGTCGCTTTTTTAGGTCATTGCTACTATATAAATGGGTCGCAATTTTCGGTCGCAATTTACTATGAAAATGGGTCGATTTTTCCGATTTTCGGTAAAATCACGATGAAAATGGTCCATTTTTCTGATTTTCGGAAAAAGTTAATATGAAAATGGCCGATTTTGCTAAGATTTCTATGAAAATCTCAAAGGCAACTATATAAATGGGTCGACATTTCGGAACCAACTATATAAATGGGTTATATTTTTGTACAATTTGATCACTATAAACATGGTTCGACTTTTTTTCCCGGTGGACGCACACCTGTACCCAATTTTCGGTCGAGTCCCCCCCCCCCGACTATTAACACTACGACGCATTTATAGATGCATTTTATTATAAATTTAAAGATGCATTTCGTGTCACGCTGCCCCATAGGCCACTGTGTTGTAACTTCTATCCGTTTAAGGCCAGAAAATACAAAATTACACATTTCTTCCACTGACAGTAGATCGAATGGGGCAACTCGATACTGTTAATTCGCTCATCAAAACGCAACATCAAAATCAATTGAAATTTTGGAAAGAGAATTTTCTTGAGGATAACTATATAGTGAATAATAAACAAATATAAATGTGAACAGATCACGAAATGCACCTTTAATTGATCATTTGCCTTGCATGTGGGGACACAATTCCACCATCAGGAAATATAATCACTCATACGATACGACTAGCAATTTCGTTACGTTAACAATTTGTAGAAACTGATTGGTTGAACAGGCTTTACCAATTAGTTGAAGGTTGTACAAGCATATAATACTTACTAATGCTTAACCCTAGCACAGCTATAAAGCTCACCAAAACTCACTGTGTTAATTGAGAAAAATGCACTAAGTCCAGAAAGTCATCAAACCAAGACTCATATGGGCACGAAATCGCTGGCCGGCCAGCGACACCGCCGTAGCGTGCTATCCTGGGTCATGGGGCCTGGGTTCGAATCCCACCCGAATTTACGACTTTTCTTGTTCCCCTCTTCCCTCACTCGTTCAGTTCTTCCCGGGAGATCAGGGTTAGGGTTAAGGTAAATTTGTAAAACCTCATGCAGATTAAAGTAAGTATGAACTGCTGAACGGTGTTGTATACGTTATTTACGAGGCTTACGCATTACATTGCTTTAAAAAAAGTTGTAGAGCGAGTTAAAAACTTTAAAAACTGCTAGCAGATGCTCAAATGATTTGTCGTACTTTTTTTTAGTAACGCATGTCGAAAATCGACTTTTGTTTTCAGTGTGGGTATGCACTTTGCGGAATTTGAAATACAATTAGCCCGCGATCACAGATAAATTTTCTTACTGTATGTTCCATGTGGCGTCATATTACTAATATCTTTACTGTATAAGTCAATTTGCATCGACTAGTCCCACTAGGTACCCTGTATACCTCATACAAGGGGAACAGCTACTGCCAGAGAAAGTCGATGTTAATGGAATTCTCATAGAATGTGGATGGAGCAAGATTTTTCGCCATATTTCTCTGAAAATGATGGAAGCCTGCAATGTTCTCTACTGAAAGGAGAACACATACAATGTAATTGTAGAAGAACACTCTATGGCTTATATCTTTATTTGAAATTCCAATTTCGTGTACATTGAGTAACAATTGCAGTGTGTACGTGATTCTTATTAGAAGAGTCGCTATTTCGACTAGGCACCTATGGGCATCGGTTTGTATTACAAAACATTTGTAATACGATTCATGTAATTTCCTTTTTAACGGCGGAAATTCGCAGACAGCATAAGCTAATTTAAGGTGGGGGTCTGCCATAAAAATCAAAATCTACATTTTAGGACATTATCTTGGTTTTATGTTGGAATATGGTAACATGTTGGATGACATTTACAAAAATATAAAGTTCAAGGTCAAAGGTCACCTCATTTGCACAATAATGGTCGATTTATCTTCAATTTTGATACCTTAATTCCCAATGTTTTTCATATATAAAACATGCATATTCAACAGTTCTTTCTAGCTGCAATTGTAGTATAAAGTATGTCACAGGTCGTAACAGAGCCCTTTTCCCAATTTTTTTCGTGTAAAATACAGTTATTTCCCGCCAAATTTCAATTTTGCCCATTTTCGACCAAAATTGTCGCAAATTGAAAATTTAAAAAATTCATATTTCATTAAATATTTACAAATTGCAAAAAAGAGCTCTGTTACGACCTGTAGAATAATGTTACGCATATATCACCGAAAATTCTGACTTTCTATCATATTTCGTTACCGAGAAAAACGTCGGGAAAGTTATGAAAAAGCGTATTTTGAGAAATCGCTTTTAAGTCTAGAAACACCTAATTTGCATATTATGCAAATTATTTTACGCATCAATGCGAGTTTGAATGTTGTATCACAAAGTACATGAATTATAGGAAATATCGACGGTAATTGCATGTTTTTCACATGTTCCTTTCGGAAGTTATGCAATTTTGAAGGGAAAATTGTTCAGTCATTATATAATCCTATCAGTTCATTTTTATTATTTAACATTATTTATAATTTTTATTATTATATTTTGGTGTAGTTGGCTTCAAAACAGTCATTATATAATCCTATCCATTCTTTGTTATTATTTACCGTTATTTATTATAATTATTATTATTAAAATTCCATTTTTAATTATTATATAATTATAATCATTATTTTTATTATTATAATAATTTAATCATAATTATTATTAAATTATCATGGTTATTTTATTATATAATTATTATTATTTCCATTATTATAATACCATATTAAATTATTACGGTTATTATTTTTATTATTTTGGTGTAGATGGCTTCCAAAACAGTCATTATATAATCCTATCTAAAACAGTCATTATATAATCCTATAAATTCTTTTATATTTTTAACATATTATTATTAATATTTATTACTATTTAGGTGTAGATGGCTTCCAAGACAGTCACTATTATATTAAACCTTTATTATTTAACATGGTGTAGATGGCTTCCAAAACAGTCATTATATAATTCTATCAGTTCATTTTTATTATTTAATATTTTTCTTTATTATAATAAACCATCTATATATTAATATCGGTGGTCTGTGTGTCTATTTTCTCGGAGACCGAGGGTCGCACGTTCCTGAAACTTGGTGGGTGGGTGCCCATTGACCGTCCGAAGACCGAGTTTGTATTGGTTAGTGGATCAAAGGTCATGACAAGGTCATTCAAGGTCAAAGGAGGTCAAATAGGGTAAACATTGGTGTATGGAAATGAAACTTGGAGGGTGGGATTGATTGTTGATGCCAAAAATCTTAAAGGTCACGACAAGGACATCAGGGGTCATTCAAGGTCAATGGAACAGTGAAACCCGAGTAATCGCCTAGTAATAAATATACATTATAGGTTGACATTCATGCGTGCATTTTGGAGTGTAAGGTAGGAGGAAAACACCATTTGCATCTAGATTCTTTCTACAAATACTTGGACCAAATTCAGTACAAATATCGAAAGTATGGACCAGACTTACTTAAAATTTGGCATCAGTTTTGGTACCGTTGCCATGGCAACCAAATGCCAAACATGCTAATTTGCATAAATATGTATTTTTGGGAAACACAATATCTCAAGAACCATATACCCTAGACATGTGGTTAATACTTCAAATTAAAGCTCTTGACATACGCCATGGCCCAAACCTAAAAAAGCACTGATTTATTAACATCAAAATGCAGATATTTGGTAAAATGACGGTAAATTGTGAAAGATTTGGGGGAAAAGTGCCTAATTAATATGCGCATAGCTAATTGATCAACTTTGCTAAAATATATTTATTTTTTTTAGGTTTGGGTCATAGAGCAACTTAAGTATTACATGGTCAATTTTATGTTTTTTGAAGCAAGTTATAGTATATTCAACCCATCGTGTCACCTCTAGTACTTTTCCGAAGGTATTGGCATTGAATTGTCAATTTCGAATTTTGAGTACGAGTTATTAGAGTCACGATTTTCAAGTTTTAAGTTTCAATTTCAAGTTTCGAGTCACAATTTTTGTATTTTTTTACTCGAAAATTCGCAACTTTGCATCACGTTTATATTTGCCAAAAACATTTGCTTTGTTATTAGAAATGTGACAATTGGTGCATGCTTGAAGTTGTTAGTGTGAGTAGGGTGTTGGGGTCTACATGTTTTGGGGAAGGAGAAAGGGCGAGTGTGGCCGTTGGTGAAGTCGGCAATGTTACATTACAATTTTACACTTATTATTGTTTGGCATGTACTAGTTTTCATATAACAAACGGTCGTTAAAATGTATCATAACTATAAAACTTTCCTTTGTTTTAAATATTTTATGCATATTTTGAGCAGCATGAATCGTGAGCGTGCATTTGCATTTTTATCTTCCCGCATGTGCGTAATTACCTATATCATGGATACAATCTCTTTCAGCTCAGAAATCTGTTTGACACCAGCGTGACCCCTCGCATAACCACAGCACTCTTTACAGCACAATTCACTTAAACTCGAAAATGGATAATTCAGTCTGCAAGCCAATTCATAAATTTGGAGTCTCAAAAATTTCAAGTTTCAAACTCAAAATTTGATGATTTTGAAATTTCGAGTCAATTCCCAAATTTCAAGTCACAGACCCAAAACTTGCAAATCATTATTTGTGAAATTCCAAGTTTCAAACTCAAAATTTGATAATTTTGAGATTTCGAGTCCGAGACTCAACATTTGGAAACTGACGGTTTTCGAGTAGCATTCTAAGTTTCTGGTATTTTTAATCTGTAAAGAGTACATGTGCTTATGTGAGGGGCAAGCCTTGTGTGATATGGGTTTGTTGTGATCTGTAACAGATTATTTGTACTTCCATGATATAATTAATGCACATGCAAGCATGAAGTTAAGGTGGAAAACTCCATTTAGAAGGCTAAAATTATTGTTTTTGAAATTATAACTATGAGAGAGCTAAATTTCACCTTTCATTTGCTTTTAGTTTGAAAAAAATCCGAGTTAGGGTTCAAAAGTTACACAATCGGAAGCAATTAGAGTCATTTGATTGAAATTGCCACTTGAAAAACAACAAAATACATAAGAAATTGATTCTTATGTATTTTATTGTTTTTTAAAAGGCGATATTTAATAAATTGCCATTAAAAATGGTACTCTAAAATCAAAGCAGTTTTTCTGAAGACTTAAGTTTTTTTATGATCCTTAAAAAAGTTGTAGTGTACCTAATTTGCATAAAATTAATTAATAGCGTTTCTAGACTTTTAAGTGCAATTTCTCCATTTAAAATATTTTAGTGATTTTGCA
>JAMKCH010060214.1:0-30728 GCA_023653785.1 Ophioderma brevispina
GACTGTTCTGTACATTTGGCTCAACAAATATAGCAAAAACACTAAAAACCTGGGCCATTTCCCATTTTTGGTTAGTACAAAATAATATGGTGCTAGATTGCATTTGACAGGCCCATTTTGAAAAAGCGCCCTCATACGAATACATTTACGTAGTGAATCGTGTCCACTCTATACACTTGACACAACATATATAGAAAACACTGAAAAACTCGGCCATTTTTACACTTTTATGGCTATCTTATAAGGGTTAAATCACTTGGCAGCCCTTTTGAAAAGCGCCTAAATAAGGAATACATTAAGGCGGTTGTGAGATATGCCTCTATACTTTGACATCAACAAATATAGGAAAACACTAACAAAAACTGATCATTTCACCCCATAGGTGGCTTTTGAAAACGTCATTATAAGGTGTTTAAAATGGCATTTTTGGCGGCCATTCTGAAACGCCCTCTAGTGAAAAAAAGTGCCGGGGTAGCAAAAGTTTACCCGACTTTTATTGTTATGTCTGATGGTCTAGTCAATGGCTGGTGAAGAGTACCTTAGGGCACATCTCATGCGTACGGGGACACACCCAGCCAACGGACTAATACGAACGTACACATTCGCCTTCGACGAATGGGTGCCACTTTCTCTTCCAAACCCATAATTGCGCATCAAGTCCTCCGTCTTCTTCCCCTGTCCATCAAACTTCAACCCAAATCACTGCATCATTGCTCTTTCTACGCTGTACTTCTCAAGATCCCCATCTCATTTTTGATCAGGGACACAATGTCTCACTCCCATACAGCATCATCGATCTCACAAACTCTAACTCGGGTATACACCAGTTCCTTCATCTTCCAACGGAGGAAATCTTTTCCTGTGTGACAACTCTCCAAAATTACCTAAACTTTAACACACCCATACATTTACTCTAGCTGTCAAAGCCGACTCCACCAACCCCACTAACCCAGTCCCCAGGTACTGAACTCCTTCACCAATTCCCTTATCACACAACTTGCCAACGTGCCACCATCCATATAGCTTTACGTGCATATATTCCAACACAAAAAATCATTGCCAAACTGGGGTCACCACTTCGTACATTTTGTACATCTCCGATGGTTCCACTTCATCTAACCATGTGGGAAAGTGGATCAGGGCTCGGCCCGCACACCACCCAAAGGGTTGTGGGTTCGAGCCAGCTGGGGCAATGTGTTTCGCCCTTGAGTAAGGCGTTTTACCTCATTTACTCCTATCTACCAAGGGGTATAAAGGGGTCGGTACCGGCATATTCAATGTGGGAAGGTAACAGACCGCTGTAGATGAGTTGTGGTGATCCCTGAAGCAACATAATGGTGGAGTCTGGCCCAATCGGTGTAGAGAGATGTGGGCACTCCGTTCCTGTGTACCAGGTCCAGGACAACTGTAACCGGCTGAACTTACCAAGGGTTCCAGTTACACTGTTTACACCACAATAAAGGTTGGCTTAGCTAATTCCCACATATGCTGCATGACACGTATCATAAAAACCTCACAACACCACCATTGATCACCATCCACCAAATGCATCCCAAGGTTTTAAGTTCCGGACCATTACTCTCAAACGCCTTCTTCCAGAACTTCTTCCTCAACTCCCTCAACTTTGTCTCACACATTGTTAAACACCAAGTCATAAGCATATAAAATCGCGACTATCAAACTTCTGGTTGCAATCTCGGAACCAATATCAATCACAATTTGCACATATCAAGGGGACAGGACAGCACCTTGCTGTACCCTTTACTTGAAGCAGAAATAAGGTAAGGGCGCTTGCAGCAAAGTATAGGTTTCCATCACTTCCTCTCATACATCTTCCAGCTTCGACATCTCTTCCATCATTTTTCATTGCCTTCACTATCAAATACACCTTGTTTGGATTCTCTCTCAGCTCACTCAGCCTCTCCTCAGCCACCTCCTTTATAGCCCTGGCAAGCACTTTCTTTGCTCGCTTCTTCTACCTCTTATACCTCGCTTTATTCTTTTCCGTACCATTTTCTCTCATTTTAGTGTCAATGAAACAGCTCCCGTAGGATTTTGGTGCTAAAGTTGATTTTCTTGCGGTTTTTCATTCAGGGACCAGACAGAAAATGATGGGGTAAAATTTACCCAATGCTCAGATTTGTTGAAACTGGTGATAAGTTGCTTGTATTGTCTCACAGGATCCAAAAATGTATTATTTTACAGTGTGTGACATTTGGTTGGCTAATTACAGAGCAAAATGTCGCAAGGGTCTACATGGTCTATGGGGGTCACCAGAACTTTCCCTGGATGTTGCAATGGTGATATCAAAAAATCAATTAAAATGCATTTTCTGTATCAACATGACACAAGGAATCATTTGACACCACTTTCAACAACATCGGAGCATTCACCCCCAAGGTGACCTTGAACCATTATGGGGCTATACCCATATGCCCATTAATTAAAATCACCTACACAGGACCAATTCACCCACACTTTGCACACCACATTCATCAGCCATCTCATCATAAAAAGCTCCTTCTCTTAGCACTTCCTACCACTCTGCGGGGCATTGCCGCATATTCAACCTCACTACCTCCTCCTCAAAAACCATGTATGACTGTCATCACTCTATCACTCCTCCAGGATCCTCCTTCTCACCTCCATCGCCTTCTCACACAATTCCTTCTCCACCAAGATTCCCACACCTCCATTCCATCATTATTTCCCACCATCACAACTTATACCTTCTTCCCTCTAACCCATCCCCTCACCAACTCACCTTCTGGACACAACACACATCCACCCTCCTCTTTCTCAGCTCCTCGCATATCTCGGCTCCTTTCCCCCTCAAACTTCCTACATTCCAACTGCCTACCCTCACCCCAAGCCGCTTATCGGGCTTCAAACCGTCATGAAGCAAGTGATGCCTGCATGGCCCAGGGTGATTCCCTGCACAATTCTTTTTTGGTAGGCAGGTGCCGCCTACCCCAACCTTTGGGCTGGCTGGTGCCCATGTATAATTGCTACCATATAAGGGTTTATTGGAGCAGAACTAATTGAGCAGATGCCCTTCCTGGCGCCAATCCCCCGTTATCAGCAAAACATGGAAAACCTGGGCCAGTTCCCCATTTTTTGCTCAGTACACACATAATATAGGTGCGTAGATTGAGCATTTGACAGCCATTTTTAAAAGCGCCCTCCATTACGAATACATTTAATTAGTGAATGTGTCCACAATCTATACCCTTGACTCAACATATCTAAGGAAAACACACAGTCTAACAGAAAACCTCGCCATTGTTAACCGCATGTTTTATGGCATATACAATTGATAAAAGGTGTTAAATCACTTATTGGCAGCCTTTATGAAAGCGCCTAAATAGGAGGAATCATTTAAGCGGTGAATATTACTGCCTAATACCTTGACCATCAACAAAATTATAAGGAAAACCATAACAAAACTGGAATCATTTCACCCCATAGGAAGGTGGCATGTTAAAAGCTTCCTTAATAAGGTGTTAAATGGCAGGTTTTGTAGCGGCCATTCATTAAAAACTCCTCTAAGCGAAAAAAAGGCCGGGGTAGCAAAAGTCTAACCCTCACTTTTTGATGTCTGATGGTCTAGTCAATTGCTGTGAAGAGTAACTTCAGGGCACATCTTCCTGCACCGGGGACCCACCCACAACGGACTAATACAACGACACCATGCGCCTTCGCCAGTCGGTCCTCTTCCAAACCCAACATTTGCATCCAGTCCTCAGTCTTCTCCTGCCATCACTTCACACCACAACATCACCATCTATCATTGCTCTTTCTAGCGCTGTCCTTCTCAAAATCCCCATCTCATTTTTGTCTCAGAACCCCATTCTCACTCCCATACCAGCACATCGATCTCGTCACAAACAACTCTAACTCTGTATACACCATTCCTTTCATCGTCAAAACGAAATCTATTTTCTGTGTGACAACTCTCCCCAAATGACCGATACACGTTTACCCCACCAAAAACCTTCCTCATATACTCTAAGCTGTCAAAGCCTCCTCCACCAACCCCACTAACCCAGTCCCCAGGTACTGAACTCCTTCACCAATATCCCACCTCATCACACCACTGTTTTCCAACTGTTCCACAATCCAACTATCTTTTTACCTTGCATATATTTCCACACACAAGACAAAATCCTTTACCGTTGCAACTTGGGGTCACCACTCGCATACATTGTTTTGTACATCTCGATGGTCCACTTTCTTCTGAACACAGGTGGTCCATGTATCAGTGCATCGGCACCGCCCAACCAAGGTTGTGGTATTCTAAGCCCGGCGCTGGGCAATGTGTTTGCGCCCCTTGAGTAATGCCTTTAAACCCTCAATTTACTTACTCCTCTCTAAGCAACCAGTGTACTAAATGGGTCCGCATTATACAATGCTGGGAAGGTAACATACTTGCTGTAGATGAGGTGTGGCGATCCAAACCACGGCATCCCACATTATATGTGGAGTCTGTCCCAATCGCTCGTACGAGAGATGGGCTTCCCTTTCCTGTGTACACAGGTCCTCCCCTTTACCTTTACCTTACCCATGTTCCCATTTCCCACCCATTTTTCTCACACCACACTAAAATTGCTTATCTCTTCCCACATATGCTGCATCTAACCATTACTCCTAACACCTCCCCCTCCACCCTGCTTCACCATCACAAATGCCTTCCCAACAGGTATTTACCTGCAGACCCTTACTCTCAAAGCCTTCTTCCAGACTTCTTCCCTTCCTCAATCCCTCCATTTGTCTCACACATTAAACCAAGTCATCAGCATTAACATCGCGCTCATCAACCATTCTTTCTTTTTTGACAGCTTCGTAACCACCATCAATCAACAATTGCAAATATCAATAGGCATTACAGGACAGTAAACCTTGATTCAACACTTACTTGCAAAAATCAGGTATGGCGCTTGTCCGCAAGTATAAGGTTTCCATCACTTCTCCTCATACGTCTTCCCTTTCGACATCTCTTCCATCATTTCATCTTTGCCTCACGTATCAATACATTGTTTGGATTCTCTCTCAGCTCACTCAGCCTCTCCTCAGCCACCTCCTTTATAGCCCTGGCAAGCACTTTCTTTGCTCGCCATATCTTCTACCTATTAAAACCTCGCTTTATAGTCTCTTCCGTACCATTTTTCTCCATTTAGTGCTGTGTTGGTAGGGCAATAAAACAGCCTCCCGTAGGATAGTGGTGCTAAGTTTCATTTTCTAACGCGTTTTTCATTCAGGGGACCTACATCCGAAAATGATGGGTAAAATTTAACCCAAATGCTCGAATTTTGTTAAACTACTGTGATGTTGCGTGTTGTCTCAAAGGATCCAAAACATGATTATTTTCAGATGTTATGACATTTGTGTTTGGCTATTACGACAAATGCCGCAAGGGTCTACATGGTCTATGGGGATCAACCAGAACTTTCACCTAGGATGTTGCAATGGTGAGGTTAATCAAAAAAATCACTTAAATAATGCATTTTCTGTATCAACTGACACAAGAATACATATGACACCACTTTCCACAACATCGGAGCATTCACCCCCAATGTGACCGTGAACCTACTTTATAGTAAGCTATACCATATCCCATATACTTAAAATCAACATCACCTACACAGACACATTCACCACACGTATGCACTCACGCATGCATGCACGCCTCTCATCATAACATGCCCTTCTCTTAGCAACTTCCTACCACACTACTGCGGGGCATCGCCGCAATTCAACCTCACTACCAATCCTCCTCACAACCATGTATGACTGTCATCACTCTATCACAGTCCTCCAGGCTCCTCCTTCTCACCTTCCGATCGCCTTCCTCAACAACATTCCTTCTCCACCAAGATTCCCACACCTCCATTCCATCAGTATATCCCACCATCACAACTTAAACGTCTTCCATCTAGCCCATCCCTCACCACTCACCTCTGGACACAACACGCATCCACCCTCCACACCTCCCTCGACCATCAGCTCCTCGCAATATCTCGGCCCTTTCCCCCTCAAACTCAACTTCCATACATTTCAACTGCCTCCCCTCACCCACAGCCGCTCATACGGGCTTCAAAAATGCAAACCGTCATGGAGGCAAGTGCGCCTGCAATGGCCCAGGGTGATTCCCTGCACAATTCTTTTTTAGGTAGCAGGTGCCACCCCCAACCTTTGGGCTGGCTGGTGCCCATGTATATTGCTGCCCTCTAAGGGATTTCAAAACAAGAGAAAAAGAAAGAAAAGAGAGAAGAAAAGCAAGAAAAGAAAAAAGAAAAAAAAAAAAGACAAAAATTGGTAAGCAGAACTAATTGAGCAGATGCCCTTTCTGGCTCCCAATACCCCCGTTATCAGCAGACAAGGGCCTAGCCTTGGCTTCCGGGCCGGCCCAATCATGCAAGGCCAGCAGTTAAACAGTGCTGGTATGAACTGCTGTTAGCTTTAGCTTTCCATAGCTGGCGCTCTTGACTTGAAGGTATAAATTTCCTTTTAATTCTTTGTTTTATTTTTCTAGTTTTTTTTTTTTATTTCTAAATTGAAATTGATGGGGGTGACAGTTTAGCTGCCGACAAAAACCTGAACCCTCGGAACTGGAAGTCCTGGTTACCAGGATACTTTAAGGCAGGCACCTCAAAGAAATTTTGACACATGACGAGGAGCGGGATTACACAATTCACACCACTTTTTTCAGTGCCAATGCCTAGCACTTTATTTTTTTATAATTCAATAGTCCCTCAGTACAACGTTATTTTTCCCAAAATTTCAACCTTTATGATCTTAATTGTAGCATTTTGATGAGTCGCATATATAAACATCACGCTGCCGCCCCAATATGCCCCTTTGTTGTTAATTTCTGTCCATTTACAGAACAAAAATACAAATTAAGAATTGCCCTATGTAGATCAAATTTGCACGTAAATTAGTAAATGATGATGTACCAGGAAGTACACTTGGTCAATGTATTCGGATGTTCTTCTTTGAGGTAAATCGAGAATGCAATGGGACAACAGCCTACGAGATTTTGATCATTGATACATCACAATGCCCCTTTCACAAAAAGAAACGTTGCTCTTATTTGCGTATTAGAGTGGAACCAAACCTGTTTTCTGGGAACATGGTTGTCGGCACGACGTAAAGGCCTGAAATGCATTGAAAAGCATCAGCAACCACATATGAAGCTGCACAATCAGAATGGGTTCTCTCCCACTAACAACAGAGGAAGGTGTATAGGTGAAAACCACTGGTATACAGTCTCCCCATTACACCAAGATAATCATTGTGTTACTGCTTCAGTCTTACTTCCAAATACACAATAAATATGAAGCCTTGACTTACCTAGAATACGAGACATGATCCAAACAAATCCAAATGCTTCCTTATAACATTTTTTTAAATCAATGCTCAGATCTCATGAAATCAAGAATGAATGGAACATTGTGCAGGATGTCAAGGATTAGTTTCTTATCACCCCACTCACATTGCCATTACCTAACCCTCCCTGGAGGAACTGAAGGAGTGAGGGAAGAGGGGCAAACAAAAAGTCGCAAATTACGAGGTGGAATGAACCCGAGGAATAGCACGTACGGCGGTGATCCGCTGGCTGCCCGGCAGCGATTATCGGGCCCATATGAAAAGTCTTGGTTTCATGATTCACTCTACTTTCCTGGACTTAGTTGCTTATCTCAATTAACACAGTGAGTTTTGTTGAATTAGATATAGCTGTTGCTAAGGAGTTAGTACATGGAAAAAAGTGCTTAAATTAACCACCTTACCCTGACGTCGGTTTTCTAGCCTATCTCCAGCGAGGAACTGAAGGATTGGCGGGAGAGTGAACCATAAAAGTCACAAATTCGGGTGGGACTCACGGGCCCACAGGGCCTTTCGGTTGCCGATAACCCGGGAATAGCACCTAAACGCGGTGTCCGCTGGCCCGTGCCAGCGATGTGTTCGTGCCCAATATAGTTTGGTATTCAGACGAGTCCTCGCTACTTGCTTCTGGAACTTAGTGCATTTTATCCTACTTTCACCTCATTAACAAGTGAAGTAATTTAGAAGGTGAGATTTAGCTGATGCTAGGGTTAGTGGGATAAACTATGAATGGGAGGAGATCAATGGAGTAGTAGTAGTAAAAACCAAGTTTTTTAATCCTGTTTGGTCCCCGCAACCATGGGTGGCGGATTTCACCTCACATTCGTAGACAAATCAAAAAAAAAAAGGCAACCTTAGCTCCCTGGGGCCTATCACTTCACCCGATTCACAACTGCATCCCCCCCCCATCCTCAACCCACCAGCCTAACCTTACTCGCCTCTCCTCCCCACGTGCTTCCTCCATGCCTCTGTGGTCTGCCCCTCGTCCTCAAACCACCCACCTCGAACATCAGCTGCAAAAAGCCACATTTTTTAAACATGCTCCTCATCCTATATCACACCATTAAAAACGTAGAAACCGTTAGAAATCCCAAGCCCATGCAAATGAGGTGGTTTTTTTTTGTGACCATTTTTTTTATTTTTTAATTACATTATGTGAAAACTGGAAGAAATGGCGAGATCTGGTTGAAAATCCTGTTGTGCTAATCAATATTATTATAAAATCTGTAGGAATAATAAAAAACAGGTTGTATTGCGATATGTTTATTATCGTGATCGACCAACCAATTGTTACCGAAATATCTTACGGGCAAACACCTTACTGAAAAGTGCTGTACCTCCGGGATCCAACTTGCATTCTAGCTTAGGCAGTCCACGTCCGCGTCGAGAATTTTGGGATAACTAACACCTAATTTCATGTTGATTGGGTAGAGAAATTTTAAACACAAAATGAATACTCTTCCATGCAAGAATGTTAGCTTGAGGTCTGAAGGATGTATTCCATTGAGGAAAAATGACTTTTCATCATCTGCCCATATTTGTACAGTAACGAATGGAGCAGCATTTTAGTGGTGTGAAACCTATACGATCTGTGTTAGCAGACCAGCGAAAATTTCGTGACCTCCCCCTAACTTCGGTAAGTCAATTTGAAATCTTGTCACTTTTTTCAAAACATTGTATACTAAAGAAACTCAGTCCCCCAGCCTAGTGTTGCTACTGCTGATAGCGGGGGGGGGGGGGGGGAACGAGAGGCAAGATAAGGTAAGTGTTAATGGAGCTGTAAAACACTCTAGGCTGGCTTCGGCTTGTTAGCGAATGTAAAATGACCGAGTCTAAGGTCAAAATTCATCAGTCTGGCTATGCGCAATGTATAATTAGTCCACGATTAAATACCACAATAAAGATAAAAGGTCAGCCATGACAACTTTTGTGATTGTAATGGCCGGGTTGTACCAAATGAACTAGGCAGCTCTCATGTATCCCGAAACTGAAGCTATTTTGAAATAAATTAAAAGTGTTTGTCAGCTAAAATAGACTTTGGTGTGACAATGCCTACAGAAGCAGCCCCCCTCCCCCCCGAGTAAACCACCCCCCCCCCCCGGTAAAACCCCTCCCTGATAAGGCCCCCTCCTTTATCCCTACTTCAAAGGACAGGTGCTATAAAGGATGCAGATAGTTATTTTATTTCTGATATATGCTATAAAGCCAATGGAAAACAAATGTTTTTTGGGTTGAGCGCTATCTAAGAAATCTTCGTCGATAGCAGAATATGTATAGTTATGACAAAATACTATTTTGTGGCGCACGTATTAAAAAAAAAGATTATTCTCATGAATGAGATCACAACATGTTAATGAGGTTTCACAAAGTAGACAAGAAATACATTAAATTTAGTACCAAAGTCTGATCTGATATCTCTATAGGATTCACAAAAGGAAGCCAGTAAGTAACGTGAGAAACCGGTAAGACCCGCCCCCACTGCAAATGAGTTTTTTTTTTTGGAGTGACCCTCACCATAATGAATAATAGAACCCTAAAAACTGAAGAGAAATGGCGAGATCTGGGTTGCAAATCATGGTTGCTATCATATTAAGTAATAAAATCTGTAGGAATAACAAAAAAAAAGGTGTCTTGTATGGTTATTTGTCCGACCAACAAATTTTAACCGTATTCCTGTACATAGAGACCACCTAACATGAAAAAGTGCTGTGACCAAGGGTCCAGGATCCACGGTTCATGCTAGTCTTGGCAGTCCAGTCGCAGGACGAAAATTTTGGGAAATAACTACCCTAATGTCATGATTGATTGGGAAGGAGATATGATGACCTTAAAGCAGAAATGTTGCTTGAAGGTCTGAAAGGTTTTCTCCATTGAGGAGACAAAGAATGACGTTTTCATCTCGCCCCTACTTTGTCAGTAACGAATGGGAGAGCAGTTATAAGTGGTGTGAAAACCATCCACTTCCGCAGCACTTTCCCATACCAGCTTACACCATAATTCGCCTTCAAACTCACCAGTCGGTCAGCGGAGAGAGGGAGAAAGAGACGCCTTTCCAACCCAAATTATTTGCAGCAAAAACCCCATGCTTTCTTCCTATCCATCATTCACACCACACATTGCTTTTCAAATCAACACCATTGGGTCTCTCCTCTCTGCCCTGCTCAAAATCCCCATCTCACTTTTCATAATCACTCAAGCACCATTTCTCCCCAACCCCTACAGCCTGCAATGAGCTCACACAACTCTTTGTACACACATCCCTTTCATCTATACAAGGAATCTCTCCCAAGTAACAACTCTCCACAGTCTCTAACCTAAACATCACCCACCCAGACCTTACTCTGGCGTCACAAACCGCTTCACTTCACATCCACCACCCCACTAATCCTGTCCCCTAAGTATGTGAACTCCTTCACACTGTTTTCCCCAGAAAAACTTCGGCACAGCAACTTTTCACTTCCTTCCCGCACTCCCTCAACTTCCCCTTCTTGCCTCTTCCACACACAAATTCCCTTGCCAAACGTGGGTCACGCTCTCAGCTGTGTGCAATCTCCCAGAATCCATTCCCACATTTTCTCACACCACACTGAATTTGCCCTCACCCTCTTCCACATATTCCACATGGGTCCACCTTACCCGCACTAACACCGATCCCCTCCTCCCCACTACGAATCACCATCCCTTTTAGTCTTTTCCCAGGTTTACCAATTCAGAGGCCAGGCCCTTAACTCTCAAATGCCTTCTTCCCTTCCAAAACTTCTCCTCCACCCTCCATTGTCTCACCCATTAAAACTAAATCATCACATACAGCATCTCACTCATCAACCGAAAATTCTTTTGCACTCTCCGTAACCACCTCAACCACAATTGTTGCAAACACCACGGTGGCAGCACAAGAACCCGTGATGCACACACCACCGTCCCCCTCAAACTCCTCAGACAACCTCAGACCCTACTCTAAACTCTAACTGCGATGTCTTTAGCTCCTTCATACGACCTCGTACACGCTCTAAAACCATCACTTCTGGTACCGCCCTTTTACCTCATCGCCCCGAGTCCATCCTTTCCTCTGTAACTCTCTATCAAATCCTTCTCGTTCGCCAGATCCACAAAGCCACAGCTTCTTCCTTTTGCTCGTATTCCCTTGCATCCTCCTCAAATGAACACTTGCAGATCTATCGTTCCCTTTCCTGGCATAAAACCAAATGCATCATCATCCCACTTTCACTATCCTGACCGAATTCTATTCTCTAGTTAACCTCCCCTCTATCCACATTTTCCATCGCAGGCTCCACAACAACTTCACACCCCTATAACGCACCACAGCTCATGGCATCCCCTTTTCCCTTAAAACTAAGGAACCAACACACTACACAGACAGCCCCCATCCAACCGGCATTCCCCATCCATCTAACACCCTCTGACACAAACTCCCTCAATCAGCCCCCAATCCCGATATCTCCACTCGTCAATAATCATCCAACCCCTCACTCACTATCCGCGCAGGGTGCAAAATTATATAAGGCACCCAAAAGTTTCAAGGCCAAGTTGTCAATTGGGTAAAAGATCTGGCATCAAGAGCAATTACCTGTTCATAAATAAGGCCAATAATGGCAAAAATATTTAACCCAAAAAAAATTATACAAAGGGACTTCCCTGCAGGATCATTGGACTTATCCTTAAGGATTCCGGAGTTAAACACGACTACTCAAAGCAAGTTATTTCATGTTATAGCCCCTCAGAATGAATATATTTCCCTTCAAAGCAATTAATGCACAAACAGTTCCAAACCACATTATATCAGGTGGCCTATCCACATAACCCCGTCTTATGCAATCCGCAGACCCGAGGAAAGGAGCAGAAGGCCATACTGGCACTGGGGGGGCTGAGATCCATGACAAGATACATAAATCCTCATGCAAAACATGAGCAATGGGGGGGGCATGGGGGGTACAATGCCTTGTCTACCACCTCCGGACTCCTTAAGGATATTCCAATTTCTACCTGCAGGTAATATCCCATTTGTTCATTTGTAATTAATCTTACACCGGCCGTCGGTAGACAGACTACTCCTGCATAGTTTAAAGCCTGTCCCAGTATGGCCACATCTGTAAACTATTCCATTCAAGACAGGTCGGTTATAGAAGCGATGGAAAGTCGTAGCCGTAGCCCAATCCACGTCTTAAGAATATCTGGAATAGACACCTCTTTGATATGCCTGTGAAGTGGCCGCAGAGCGTGTGGAATGTGGCTAAACACCGCACTCAACCCCAGCTGGCCCCTGCATAACGATTTCGGAAATCCATCCTTTGCCACCAGGAGTAGCTGAACATACGTACCTAAAAGGCTTTTGGTATGACACAACGCTGTTTCTTGCTTTCTTCCTTCTCGACCCCGGACTGGAGCCTGTTTCACTTTACTATAGCTGCAACACTGCAATCACATGACATATTTTTAAGAATTAATCTCCCAGTTACCACTCCGGAACCGTCGGAGTATCTTAGTAGGCTTAGCTCTCAAAGCGATCTCCGATGTGGATTAAACCAATAAGCTAGATCTAGTAAGTTATAGATGCTCCCCCTGTCGGCAGAGACTAGCGACTCATACTAAAAAATAGCAGCTTTCCTCTGGATAGAAGCTTTAAAGACAATACTGCATTGCGCCAAGTCTTCCAATCACCCTCAAAACCTGGCCCAGTGGCCATGTCAATAGCATAATCCGCGGTGACGGGAGGCGCACATTAAATATGCCCTTCATTGCAATTTCTCACAAGATAATTAGCACCAACCCGCACCCCATCAACTGGGAAATGAGTCAGTATGCAATGGCCGACCTATAGTATTAATGGGTCGATTAAAAAGACCGATCATTAACAACTTGTAGAGAACAGCGACAGACATAGCTAAGATGTAGAACGGATGCAACTCCCGTTCACGCAAAACCAAGCTATCCCAGACATCGCCAGGCCGCAGAAATAAAGGCTTAAAAACTCGTACCTTTCCTCATGATGCGAGGATGAGTGACGCAGGATGTCTCCTGAAATGCCTGTGTATCTAAGGTGCGACCTGATATTATCCACCCGTCTAATTGCATGATTGAAGCCATATGATGAATCTCCCCGCTGTGCGGAGAACAGAAGGTTCCGCTCTCGCGATAAAAGAAAGTACTGGTCTTGCACCATCAATCACAGAAGATCCTCATGCGACCAAAACTGGCATCCCAACTGGACACTTATTAGCACACCATGGCCAGTTAGATCCTGACGTACCTTTTACCAAAACCTTTCCCGACTAAACAAAACGGGGGACACAACACGTACGAGGTGGCATTCCTAACCACTGGAAAGACAGAGGCTCTACCTCACACGGCCTTGAATCTGGGCGCCATGATACAAACACCTAAATCCTGACCTCACTATGCTGATTCTTGATTCGAACCAGGTCGCGAACGTCTGGATAAAACCCCATCCGTAAACCTTATCACACTTTGAAACACTTTTAGGGTTGAATCGTCCATTCGAACCTGACTGAAAACTCTCTTGAATGATGGTCTGATGCCATCTTGTTTAGTTCTGCCTGGCAAGATATTACCACCCAGAAGATTCCAACCAAATTCCAATCCAGAACCGAAATAGAATCCCCCTTTGGAGGCAGAACCATTTCGCACAGCTCTCACTAACATATCGCGGGATAAGAGAGGGGACCCTTTGTCCCCAATCCTTGATGATTGATGTATGTTACAGCCGATATAGTGTCCATCTACAATCGAACATGAACATTTTCTAGCTGTTCGCGCAAAACTTGGACTACAAATTGTATGCTAAGAAGCTTTGCTATCCAGCACGTGTATAAAATATGCTCAATTCCATCGAGCTGACTCCATCTCCCCCTGACTTTCTGACATTTGCGCATTCCTCATAACACCATCCCCAAAACCTGCGCGATGAATGCTCCTCGAATCAACGAAATCCACCCTGTGTGGATGTATTATGAGGGCGTCCTATCCAAACCTGAAGGAATCTGCTCCACTAGGTTCAACTCCTCCTTTGCTAAGTGGTACAATCATGATTTCGTCGAAATTCAAAACCACCTAGTCCGTGCCAGAGCCAAAATACTGCGCACTGCTGCAATTCTGCAGAATAGAGTTGCTGGCAATATCGCCGTGCCTGAATTTCAGTAGACCCCAACCAGGCTTGCTCTTTGCGACTGAACTCGGCTTTTCAAGACCATTTCCATTTCCTGACACCTTGCAATCTCAGCTACGCATTTTCCTGTGAAATAGCTGAATCTCATTGACAATCGTGTTTGTACTGAAAGCCCAAGAACTGTACCTCTTGAGTCGGGAATCATGGCGGGACTTATCTTGATTTATCCAGAAGCCCAAATTCGTCAAAGTTTACCGCTATTGACACATGAAGACGACACACTGCTTCTGATGACCCCATAATTAGAATGTCGTCCGAGAAAAATTAGCACTGGCGAATTTCCCTTGTCTCCTGTAATGTAGCCACCGCTGGTCTCATGACCTTGGTAAATACCCTTGGAGAGGATGTTAGCCCGATGGGAGACAACGAAGTTGCAACCTTTTGGTTTTCCAAATAAAACGCAGAAACATCCGACGGCCCTCTGCGATCAGAATTGAGAAATAACGTCCTTTAGATCCAACGTAGCAAAGAATTCTCCTTAGTCCTTATCAAACTCAAAGCCCATACTCATGGCTCCATCTTTACAAATGAGCTTTATTAGACAAGTTATTTTAGCGGATTTTAAGTTTATTACTGGCCGCATCTTCCATTTTGTTCTTTGGGGACTATAAATAGGTTGAAAAACAATCCTGAGATGTATGTCACTACCAATCGATCGGGCAGCTGTTTGGCTAACACACTTTAAACCGCTTCCTCTAAGCTTTTGCTTTTCCATACCTACAACCTTTGATCAAGAACGTGGTGCTAGCTGCCACGGAACTGAAACAAAACGAATGCGGTGCTCCCTGTCACCGCAGCCAACACAAACTGGTCATTTGTACTCTCTTCCCAGTGCCCTTAGCAATTTCTAGTAAGTTTCCAGCCTGATAATGCTCCCTTTTAGCGTCGAAACTGGCGCTTGGAGGGTTCCAGCTCTTCTGAAAATTAAGAAGCTGACTGGTAGCAAATCCTTGCGAAATATGTGGAATAGCTAAAGGTCTGACTTCCCGTTGACTAGGGTATGTTGACCCTTTGAAAATAAGTCAATTTAGTAACTTGTTACTATTACTGGGTAGCTAGAAACCTATGACTGCCTAGCTGGCTTGAAGTTCTATTACCCCATAGGCCGCCAAAGTACTATTTTGAATATTAAGATGAGCAAAAGACTCCTGATCTTCTTAAAACGAGCCGCGCACTCATATCACCCAACAGCTGATCAGTAATGGTGATCTGAAACATTGCTAAGGGCATACTCCTTATAATCCGATTCAAACATGTCCACTTAATATGCTCCCGGTCGGTTTAGATTAGGCTAACGAATACGAGGCCTCGACTTCTCCAATGAGGCCATTGCTAGCCTCAATGCTCCAAACCTTCTTCTATCAACATCATCAATGATGTTCCACAAGATCCACGGCTTGCAATAGTGGACATAAGCAGACAGCATCCCAACTCTGAACCTTCGGTAGTTTAATATCTACGGATCTATCAAATCTGGACATGTATTCCAACTGAAAACTGTAAACCCTGGTACCTTAGCATATGGCACATTAGAAGGTGGAGCATACATTTCTTAATCCTCCAATTTATCCCTTTTTGACATGAGACGGTTAAACATATTCTTGACCGCTTCACCGCGAAGTATAAATAAGGCACAGGTTTCCCAACTGTATCGGAATTGGTTTCAACAAGATTATTCCAAAATAGTTATCCTTCATAAAAGGCGGGGGACCCTTGGTGCATCATAACACCAGGATATTTCCAGCTTCTGGATAACAATTGACCCACCAAGCCAGTCAAGCGGTTTATACACTTACTATCCTCGTCCCCCAGTCAGTGACACCTGCATGTCGCGTAATTGGCCCCATTATTAGCATCAATTAATGCCTGGTACAGCATCCCCCGAGTCGGCGGTATTGCGTCATCACACAACCTCCTCACAACCACCGTACCTACAGTTAGATCATAAATGTTACCATGATACAACTCCCGATTGTACGCTCCTCGGCGTTATTTCCTGCTGCACCAGCTTCAACAAACAGACTCACCTGATTTTGCATTACCAACAGCTGCTGTTGTTGCGATTATTCACAAACGACGCCATCTGGATGTTTACCCATCAGTCCGAACCACTATATCAGCACACTTCCGGTCGCCACCTAGCTTGACTCGGCTCTGCCACCTGACGTCTAAACGTAACACATCTCTCTTAGGTACTTAGACTCCAAAACGGCCGTCTTTGGGCCGCGATACATGTTCCTGTCCACAGAACGGGTAACAAGCGGTGGATTTTCAACCACAGGCTTGGCATGCCTGGCATGCATTGCGAAGCACATCGAACTCGAGTAAGAAGAAAAGGAAAGGGCAACCTGACCTTTAAACTTAGCAATCTCGACCCTGACGAAGCCGGTTCCTTCACCACATTCCCTGCTCCGGCCCAGATTTTGACTGAGCCGCAGGCGGTATCCCTTTTTCCGCTTTTATGGTGAACGTCTTCTACTTTCCCCTTTTTTCCTCTTAGCGCCTCTACCATCCTTATTCGGCCTCTTGATATAAAAGTCAGTGAGCTTGATAACTATAGATATCCCTACTAAATACGAACAGAAAGCCCAAACATCTATCCCATTCCCGCACACCATTCCCGGACACCACCGTCGAAACAAACACAATCGATTTACAACGTATCCTGTGTACACCCGCGGGGCTTCGATGAAATAAGACGGGATTATTGGTAGGCTCACCCCGATATATGTGGTTTGACTGTTCCATTTTGCTTTTGCTTTGAGGTAAATATTATTCATTCTAGATGGTGGGCAATAACATGAAATAACTGCATGAGATACTTCTTGTCTCACCCGACGGACAGTGTAAAGAATAATGTAGCATCAAGGCCACTGTTATGGCGACCGAATGCAATTGCCTATCCGGTGCCTTCGGTTATGTTTGCACCCTAGCTATCCGAAGGTCCATCAGCCTTTCCTGTTTCATTCTCCAATTGCATTTACCACTTCGTCCTGACTGACTCTCTCACTAGCCCTTCCACCACATCACCGCCTCCACCCTCTGATCCCACTCATTCTCCCCATTCATGATTCTCTCTCTCCATATGCCTTTCCAGACCCTGCCTCTATCGTTCTCACTGAAGTTCAACTTTCCATCACTTCCTCTCATCCATTCTCCCCCCTTCACATCTTTCCTTCCTTTTTTCATTGCCTTCATAATCTTATACACCTTGTTTGGGAGTCTCCCTCAACTCATTCCACCCCCTTTCTCAGCATCCTCCTTCATTTAGCCCTCGCAACCGCTTTCTTTGCTCGCATTCTTCATCCTCTATACCCACTTATTCTCTTCCCGTATCTTTTTTTCTCATTTCCTTATACGCATCCTTCTTTCTCCCTAGCGCCAGAAAATACCATCATTTCCAACGCACCCCGTATACGAGTCCTTCACATTCTTCAGAACTTTGCTATCCTCTCCTTACCCCACAAGCACAAAATCAATCTCAGACTCGTTTCCCCCTGAAATAAAGGTCACTTTCCTTTTATCCTCTTTGACATGTGTCCATGAACACCTCCCCCCCCAGTTTCTCAGTTACTAAGCCGTATTATTCAATTATGTCACCAAATTGATGTTCAAACTCAGATATTTCACTTAAACTTGTGCACTGGGGGCACTGAATGTAACAACGTATAATATTAGAAAGCCAATCATGTAAGGAATCTAAAATGTGCATGCAATTCTCATCATAAATAGTGGTGACCTTGAATAATATACAGGTGAAACCTTTAGTTTTTTTTATTTATTTTTTGAGTCACAATGAACTATAACTTCTGCAATGCAATTTTGTCAATGTCATTGAAATCTTCTTATTACTCACATAATTTGGTGCAAAAACAGATATGCTAACAGAGTGTGGGTAAAGTATTATCTTGATAGTAACAACGTTTTTAAGGTTTAGGGTGTGATATATTCCAAAAACAAATCTGTTCTTATCCAATTAAACCCATTTTTGAATTAAAAAAATTAGCTCTAACACACTCGTACAGCCCAAACTATATACTGCATTTTTTGTAATATTCCTCATCAACTTTCCTTGGCATATGATAAGGTTGAGTATGTAAAAATTACAGCAGAAAAAATTTTTTTTTGTGCTTTCTCACAGCATATTGTAAAATGTGTTTTCCTAAGCAGCATTGTGAGATATAGGAAAACGTGCATTACTCACATACAAAATGGGCCATAAGATCCATTGCTATAACCACACAACACACTGTTTAAATCATAAATGTAAGTGAATGTGTTACTTGAAATCATTTGTCATACCAAATTTTATAAAGCAATAACACGCCAGAGTGGACGAAAAAATTAACATTTCTGCAAAATTTGACGTACAAATTAACAATTAGTCCAATAGAGTTTACTTCTATAGGCGGAGGCTCCGCTCCCTGTGGCGCCCGCTATGCCGGCACCACCCCTTGCTTCCAACTTCGATAGCTGTTAATCTGTACACTCACATAAGCGACGACCAATGAAACGGGTTCTGGCAGGCATATAGCATCATTCATACAGCTTTAAAATTCACTGAATTGTGGGATAGCTTGTGTTGTATAATTTATACAAAATAAATCAAAACAACAGCATGAACCAAAAAACGTACCAGCACCACCCGTTTTGGGATGACAGTTCAACGCATGACCCTCTTAAACACGTACTCGCTTATACAGAGACACACCTCCTCATCACAAAACTCTAACAGCATCCCTCCTTCCAGGTTTCTCGTCCCCAAACCAGGCCCTCCGGTAACCCCCCCCAAACGCCATCGTGTCCCTTTTACCACATGCCCCATTGAAATCACCAACACTGAGAACTAATTCACCCACATTTTGCATATCCCATTCCTCTGCCTCTTATCAAATAAAATTTTCCTTCTCTTCATGCTTTCCACCGCTCTGCGGAGCATAGCTGCAAATGAGCCTCACTACCACCGACTAGTCCTCTCAAAAAGCATTACCGAAACCGTCATCACCCAAATGTGACCCAGTACGCCATCCTCTCACCACTCCATACCATTCTCACAATCAGTTGTTTTATGTTTTATGGTGTGCAAGAGTGCACACGACAAATTTTGCACTATTGCATAATCCATGGATGACGTAGCTAAAGCTGTTATTTGTCAACAAAAATCTTATGAAATACTAATCCAGTTAATGTCCACTAATGAGGGTCCTGGTGGAATAGACAGACGAACCTTCGATGGGAGTACAAACAATCGAATCACTGTATAATCAATGTCCTTGCACTAGCTAATAAAACCAACTTTAATAAAGGCCACAGCATTTGATATGCACCCAGTACTTTTTCCTGCATCATTTTCAGTTCAGTTTACCAGCCCTTCATTGTAGTGTATAAACATTCTTTTGAGTAGGTAGCTTATTGGAATTCACGGTGAATTAGGCTCTGATGCGCCATCTAGTGAACTTGGAAACATCAGAAAATCCATGTTTGCAAAAAATCTAACAGCGCAATGGTGCCTTTCAAGAGAGCCCTGGATCCCAGACAGAGCTGATAAGTTATTTGAAGCAGTTTGCCAATACTTAAGTATGTAAACAAAGAGTTCGTTTCACATATGAAGCTAATTTCAAGTTATGCGACATATTTCTGAAGGCAGTGTCTATAGGGCTGGTCATGTACCAAAAACCTGATCTGGAATTTTGGAGTTGGTTCAATCGTTTAGAAACCATCAAAGAGCAACACCTGACCCTTACATACAGACCCATTGAATGTGTGCCTTCAGCTTGCTCAGTCAAAAAAAACCTCAGACAACAAGGACAGACCCCCCATAAAAGGATTGCAGAGCAGCCATGTTTTTGTTGAGCAGTCATATCTAACACTGTTTACTTCACATTTGCTGATAGGAAAGTCGCACATGCTGAATACAACAATCAATATTTAATAACAAAGTACGCCCTGGTAATTGATATATGATCACCCATCCATAGGCTTCCATTTCACACCTTATGAAAGCTTTATCAACAACCCTCACCATGGGCATGGTTTTTTTTTTTGGCAATGGCAATGCTTTCGTTCGTTGGGGGGGGGGGAAGTCGTAAAAGGCAAGTACCAAAATCAAACAGTGAAGATCCTCTTTAACCAACGGCATGTTTCATCATCCAAGGATTGATCAGGCTTGATTCCTCTTGGGACTGTAAACCTCAGCAGTCATCTATGATGTGTGCTAATGGTTTGTGGCTCCCACAATGGCAAGCTTCGTGTTTATGTTAATATCATGATATATACAATGCACACAACCACGTTGTTCTTGATTTTTATGAAATTATTCAAGCAGTGTCGTTCAGTATTCCTGTGAAATTGTTTTGGACTATTAGTCACAACCAAAAATTAGGTTATTAGTATTCACTCATACTTAGATTTTTTAAGACAATTGTTACCGCATGTAACACAAACCACTTATGGGTCCGTTGGACACATGGGTGTTGTGCTTTTCAATATCCTGATCGCTGTCTTCCATCCATGGGTGACAGTACCAGATCGAATCTGAGTGTTAGTGGGATAAAATAACCCACGAACAGAGTAAGGTGTATTGAAACCCTGGCACTGCATATATCTCCCCATTAGCAGTATAGACCACCAGATGCCATTTGTTTAACATGCTTCAATATCTTCCTAAATACAATAAATATGAGCCGACTTTAATAGAATCACATAGAACAATGAATCCCAACATAATCCATAGCATCCGTTGGAAAACATTTTTTTCCATGCTGCTCATTACTAAAGAAAATCACGAAATGGGAAATTGTGCCACCGAGTCAAAGTTTTCTGAGTTACTAAGTTACATGAAACAACAGCTGCAAAGGATATGTCAAAGGAGTAGTTTTTTTCACCCCAATCAAATATTGCCATTATTGGGATAAGACTATGTTATTGGGGGCAATCATGTTGTTTATAGGGTTTTGGCATGCAAGAGTGCACACCACACAATTACACTTATACATTGTCCAGTTAATAAAGTCTTTGTATTATCAAGAGTGCTAACAGCCTGTCAAATGAAAGTAAACAGCATAATGATGTCAACAGAACAAACATGCTAGCTGTGCCATCCTATTCTCCTTGTGTGTACTGGATCAGAAGTTTAATGACACACAAATTCGATGGTGTAGGGTGACAGTAGGAAGCCCGTGGCACAAACAACCGCTCCGTTGTTTTCCTGGTTCATTTATGACATGCATTGGCTTACTGATGCGTATGATTGAATTCTATTATTTAGATTCCCGGGTAGCCGTCGCGATTCAATCAACCTCAACAGCGTCAGCAATCTGAAGTACAAAATAAAATACCTTTTCACATGCAAATTATCTACAGAAATTTAGACGAATGTCAGAGAACAAAACAATTGCAGGCTGCCTTAACGAGAAATTAACGGTAAAGGTAGAATTTTTGATCCTAACATTGCACTATTTGCCGATGCCAAAGGCGATTTCACCTCCATCATTAAAATAGCACACCTTTTGAAAAAAATAAAATACATGCAGGGGGTAGCAGGCCAAGAAATTAAAAAATCAAGTTAAGCCTAATTATGCCGGACTCAATTAAAAATCCACGTCCTATAAGACTATGCAAACCTTATACTATTTGACGCCAACCCAAGCTGGCCAAGTTAGCGGTTTCCAACCGACTTACATGGCTAGCGATAATTATACTAGAGATAAAAAAAGTGAGGAGACCTAATGTTACGTAATTAGCGTGAGGTTGCAATAATCCGATACCGAAATCGCATGTACACATGTGAAAGGCCTAATCATATTGTAACAATGGCAAGTAATGTCGACTGGCAAATTCTTATAGACAGACACAAGTTCAAACTCTAGCAATGCAAGAGGGTGATAGTAGACTTCGAACTATTCATTTTGTCCCATTATCGTTCGTTTTAATTAGTTTGCAATGGTGAAACTGTGACATAACCAGCTTCACATGACTACAGGAAAATGAAGGACGTCTGGAAACCATATGTCCGTCAGAGTTATTTGATCTAGGGGCGCGCTGTTATTTTTTGGTTTTGCGAAGGAGGTTCACGGATCAGAACGAAATCCCTCTGGCCGAAGGAAGTTCATTATTATCCAACAAAATAAGCACTGTCCTAAAGTGCCGGTGTAAATGACGAATACAACACGTCACTGAACGTACATGTATGAACACGTGTCTTTAGTCGTGACAGTAGACCACCTGGTTTTGAGCGCCTTTTTTTGTTTTTTTAAAAAACCATTGGAGAAAATGACAAGGTCGATTAAAATCGCGCGTTTTCATTCTTTGGCAGTAAGTTGAGGGCCTCATCAAGAGGTTGACACTGAGCGGTAGTAGCGTAATCAACCTTAACGATGAGGTAGTAAGGAAATAACAATCGTATTGTAGCGTGTTGTCCCCCAGTCAATTCAGCCACTTGTCCTTGTTCCAAATGTTTTTCAGTGATGATGCCGCAAGCTGGCAACAATCCCATGGGCCAACCCGGGGTATGCGGTCATGATTTCGAATGTAGGTTATGAGATTCAATATGGGGTATTATTTATGGCAGTCACATGCCAAATATATGACGCTGTTCAAAGTAATCCATACAAATCTCTACCGTGAAACATTCATAACAAATAATAATGGAAACTATGAGTTAACATTTTTATTTCTTATGCAACCAATTATGAAATTTATAATTTCTTTCAAACTTATTTTATAACAAAGTCATTCAAACATTAACCTACGGCGCATGATGGTCACGTGGGGCGGTTACGACAGGAAAATACAATTCCTGAATTTGTCCATCGGAAAACCCAGGTGAAATATTGCCAGTCCATACCATCTAAACAAAACCGACCTAAATGCAATGACTGCTATCAAGTAGTACATGTGCTGTAGTTTTACCGATACTATTTAGTTGTCATTATCGACCTAATTCAAAAAGTTAAATTAGAAGAGATCCCCGTATCAGGTTTTTAAAGAATGTCAAATTCAAAATTCTAGGGTAAAGACCATAGATTTTTTCAACCAACAATGCAAAACGGAGTGGCCGTATTATCGTTTGTTTTTGCGAGGATCAGTAAGGTAATCACTATGGAGAAATTTTGTTAATCGAACTAGGAGCGCATGGTACCCACATTGTACCTTTGGAAGTTGCATTCATAAAAAACTTCTCATGAGCAGGATGAGTCATCAAGCAAACTTGCTGTTTCACCCGACGGTCACCGGCGGTCCAGCGACGGCATTATTAGCAGGCGCACTTCATTACACAGATATAGCCTAACAAATTTCTTCTCAAGTAAAAGTTGTTGTGCGTTGATTCTATCCATGTCCATTGTGACGTTAATAACTGACTAGAGTGTAGAAAAAATGATCCTTATAAAATTGAATTAATTGGGGCACACTGAACTGAAGTTTGTCGGGCTTTTCGTGGTTAAATTAATTAAGAATTAAAGTTCTACATGATCTGAACTAGTTAATCGGTTATGTATACGTCCTAGAAACTAAGGGTGATTCAGTAAACGTGGGAATGTTTTCAAACTTATGTTTTTTTGTAAACATTTTGTTAATGGATCGTGAAATTGAAAATTGAATTCACATTTTTGACATTAAATGACAAAGCGCTTTTCTTTTGAACTCATGAACTTTCAACTTACTTTATAACTAAGAAAACACTAAAGCAGGTAATATATTTTTTGTATTGTCAATGATAAGGATCTGAACGACAACCTTACCATCATATTTTGAAAAACAACTCACATGAACTTTCCAAGTTCCAACACTTACTTATAACGTAGCATCACTTGTGCTTACAGAATCACTGGCCTGCATTCATCGAGGTACATTGTCAACCTCGGGTCTGCCTATATCTGGCGCTGTCTCATAAACATTCAGCACCGACAATGATCCGACCATAATGTCTGCTATCAACTGGGCTTATACCTAATCATCTGGATTAGGTAATTTTTACCCGGTAGTGGAAAGTTCTATATCCATTGTTTATTTACACTCTCAGGATTCGCACTGTCCTGTGATTGTAAACTGACCTTCAACATGTTTAGCGGTCGACTGACCTTGCGTAATTAATTGCGATACATATTTGCACCAAGGGCTAAAATAGACACACGTATAGGTTGGCTCCCGTCGTGCGCAACAAGAGATATTGGAAAGAATTTAGCCAACCAGAGTACACCGGTCATGTTTTTCTGGCAACCCCATTATTTTTGCTTCATGCCGCGGGCTGTCAATCAGGCTGTCATGCTGTCATACACATCTATAATTTTTTTAAAAACGGAACTGACAATTTGGTTTGCATGCAGGTCAATGTTTCCTATCCTCCTCCGAGAGGCATTTCATTTGCTGCCGGAAATTGCAAAAACGACTTAATTCCAGCAGGGCCAATTTTCCGGGAAATATGCCTTATATAGTAATAGGAATAGGCCTTTGAACGAGCATTTGCAAATGCCCGTAAATCTGAGAAGTCATCACACTTTTCCATAGTTTTCTTTTGGCAAATACGGATAGGGCCTAACCATTACGGGAACCATAAAATTACGCTTTGTACCGAAGGTTGATTAGAGAGCACTAGAGCAGAGAAGTTGAAAAAAAAAAACTTAGTTTGGGGCTTTCTTTTGGCCTCTATACTCTCTAAATTGTAAAAGAGTGAAAATCACTCTTTCAAGGAGTCAGTGACTCTAGGGACCAGTCTTTGTTGGAGTTAAAGTCCCCTCTTTTGAGAGTGAATGCTGTCAATTCTTCACTCTTATGAGAGTGACAATCCATCGATGAAGAATAATCATTAACAAAATTCACTCTTTAAAGAGTAAACTTAACTCGATTAAAGACTGGTCCCTAGAGTCACTCCTTGAAAGAATGATATTCACTCTTTTACATGTTCTTCTAGATGTTCTACAATTATTCAAGTCCAAATTTAGAGAAAATACGTTTTTTTGTTTTTTTTTTTTACAGTGATATAGCTAAGCATGCATGCTTGGATGTTTTGTCATGATCTTAATCATCTTTATATTACATAAATACATCGTTTTCGGCTTATTTCCTTCCCTTCAAATTACATTGGTGAGTATTCTAAGGAAGGGTCATTATTTACGCCAGGGTGGAGTGAAGGATATGAGGGGGAATACGAAAAAAAATACAACATTGTAAGCGAGAAGGGGATATGAAAAATGTTCATAGTGGGAATGTTAACTTTTGCACTTTAAATTTGCAGGAGTAGCTTACATGAAGGATATGTTTGGAGAATTCTCACCATGAACGTACTTTTCCAAATGAAAACATGGCAAAAAGGACAAAAAACAGCATAAAAGATCTTCATTCAATTGCGTGCTGCAGTAAGTGTCCGTATGGGGCATTGATGACTAAGATGTCAAAATTTATCCTTATTCGGTCTTATCACTCGTGTGGTATTTTGGGTACTTATACTTGTAACAGACACATCTGATGTTTGATTTTTTTTTCAATTTTTTGATTTAGCAAATCACTGAATAGTGCCTTTAAAGGAGAATCTCAGTAGAATCAGGGGGAAACAGGCGCGGATCTAGGAAGGGGCGCGCGCCTCCTGTAATTCTGCAAATTGCAAAATCAGGCCCCTTTGACAAGTTTCAGCTTAGCCCCCCCGGTAATTTTGGATCGTTTTTCAAATCCTGGATTCCGCCCCCTGGGGAAACACAAAAAGGGGAATCGCAGTTTTTTGTCAAAGAAAGGGAATCCCCCAGCGTAAAAAGTTTGGAATGAAAATGTAATGGGTGCATTTGTTTCTGGAAATATCATGTGTCCCTTTAAGAGTGCGACAATAAATGTTCTACAAGGTCCTTTGGGTGACACGTTTCATTACAAATAGCGGCCTACTTCAAGTCTTCCTGATCTTTCGGCCTGCAGAGCAGGCTAGGGATACTTATACAAGCCTGCTCCATTGCTGCGGTCCGGGGCAAGGTTGTAATGGTCTTGTGTGTAGAAGCTTAATAGGCAGTATTCCAATCATCATCATCGTCGGCTGTAGAGGCAGTGCAAACTACAATCTTCTTCCAATTGCTGCGGTCTGGGCTAAGGATTGGTTGTAATTTAGGTTATGGTTTGCAGATATTTCAATATCCCCAACCCCCAGGGGACGCACATATTTTTTTTTTTGATAGCAATACGTCTGCGTTGCCGACACCGTAACTTCGCTAATAGGCTTCGAAGTAAGGCTGTGCGAAGGCTACCTTCCCAAGTAGGCATTTATAGCCAACACAAATAGTCTATAGCTGCACAGGCCCCGGCGGGGAGGGGTGGGGAGTACTGTGCGTTCACCAGGTAAAAAAAATCGACCCATGCATGTTTATCATATAACCACAGATGTATCAAATGGCCAGTTGGGTCGGAAATTTTGACCCATTTCTATAGGTGGTTTTGGAATTGCGCCCCATTTCATAGTTTATCCTAGCAGAAAAATCCGGCCATTTCATAGTAATTTTTCCCGAAAATCGTGGGGAAAAACGACCATTTTCATTGTTGATTTAAAAAATCGACCAATTTCAAAGTAAACCAAAAATTCAAAAAGGGTCCCATTTATATAGTAGCAATATCTTTAAAAAAGACATATTTTAAAGCGACCAATATTAGTAGGTGTGAAATACGACCCATATCGGCAGCCACATAGGTAACTAGGCCCTACCCTTTTTCCATTGAGTATACCACCCCCCGGACACTGGCTTGGGAAACGCTGTGCCCACGCTGCAATTTCAAAGCTACTAAGAAGACCTAATAACTACTGTATTAATAGCATAGTAGCATAAGACTTCTGGGAAGGACGCACACGGCCCTGTGGTTTTTCGGGGGGTACTCGGCTGACATCCACCTACAGCATTATGCCATCGAAAATATTATATGCCCAAAATAGAACGAAGACCCCAATGCCAAAGGGGAAAAGAGTTCTTTAAGTTCCAGCCAACCCGGCTATAAAAGAACCCTTACTAAAGAATATAAATTATGAAACAGACAGGTTTGTCGACCTAATCTAGTCAAAGACGCCTCAAATGATTGTACACAACAAGGTCGAGTGGAGCTAGCACATCGGTCTGGGGACTCGACCACCTACCGGAGTCCACCAACCTAAAAATAAAGCGCAAGCTAGCATGTGTAAAACAGTAAAAGACTATTATATCCAAATTAGTGAACTCGGATTATTTTTTAGAGAGTAATAAGGACGCTTTAACTGTTGCAACTGAAATTACGTGAGCGGTCTTACATTCACATAGGGCTAGCCATAAAATAATTTTCGGTAAAAATAATTCAGTATCGAAATTGTAGGCCTATATCAGGAAGGTTACTATGGTTGATTTATAACACAACTAGGTCTATCATCCATCACACATTTCAGATTGAAAAATTAATTAAGAAAATTGCCAAACAACAAAAAAGGCCTATCTTAAATAATGAGGAGGGATGGCTACGATAATCTGCTATTTTTTTTATGCAGCCTATAGAATAGAATTTATGGTTCCGACGTCCGGTTTTCTTGTCTATGGTATAGTAAATTTCAATAAATGAGCAGTTTTGCATATTTCTATGTGGTGTATATTGATAGATGGTTTAATCCTTGGCTTTGCGGGCAAATTGAATAAATATCAATTTTTGTAGGAAGTCAGGGGCGAGGCGCGGGGTTGCATACCACCCCCCAAACACAAAACCACACCACACACATATCCACAAAAGGGCAAAAAAAAGGATCCATGTGTGCAATGAAGTTTTTGATAATAAAAGGCTGAAAAGTTTAGAGAAAATATGACATTAAAGTCCACTTTTTTTGGATGAGATGTTCAAAAAGTCCAAAAAAGGACCCTGTTGGTGTTAGGTCCACTTTACTAAAAAGTGCCATGTTTTTGATAGTCCCCTCGCGCCAACTAAAGCCTGTGTACGGGACATTGGCCAAAACTTTGATAATCATAGGCCTATAGTGTTTACTCATGGTTACTTTTTTCCCCAGGTTTTTTTCGTCGTCTCAAAGGTATAAAGTAGCCCTCGGGATCGGAGTTAGGCTAATACAAGAAGTTATTTTTATGATTTTATTTACACTGAGCTGAGCCCAGACAAGTAAAAAAGCTTCAATAGGGAACCGTCTATTTTAAGGAGTACCTCCCCCGTGAAACAAGAAACACGGCACGGACGGACGGGGAAAAAACTATCCGATCACCAGGCAGAGAACATGGCAGCGACAAGGCGACGCACGAAGGTAAATAAAACAACCGCACATAGAGCCATTTAATTACTAAGTGAAATTTTTTTAAGTCGTTGGATGGCAAGTTCGTTTGGGCCATGGTTTCAAACTGGTGGTTTGTAAAAGTTTGATTTTGTGATGTTGAAATGACTATATTCGTGATAGTCTAGCAGCCAAAAATGCATTATTATACGGGCACTCACACGGGAAATTAACATTTAGACTCCGGACATGCCATCAGCATGATGGATCATACATGAATGCATAGTCAGATCTAATCATGTAATTTGTCAAGAAGCATGTATACTTTAATTTGCGGCCTGCTGATTATGTTTTAAAGGTCATCCTACATTATTTTGATGTAGTTTTTTTTTTTTTTTTTTTTTTTTAAAATGAATTAAATCATTGAATTCAAATTAGAATGAGATTTCCTAAACCTGTCAACCTGGACCATGTTCACTCAAGTATAACCATGCATGATGCATACAAATTAATGATACATAGTTTGCATTGCAAGGCAGAGTGTTGTTAACATGGGAAGTTATGTTGACGGACAAACGGTCATCACAATATCGAGTACAAGTCTACAAAATTAACGGCCTTCCATCAGTAATAAAAAATGAGAGTTGAAGAATACTATTAAATTCTCATTTTAGGATTAATCTTCAAGACCTAGTTTATTTTTAAAGGTCAGAAAGAGTAAGTGTTAATGTGGAGTATGAATTGATTGTCTGATGGGGCAGTGATCATTATTCATAAACGTTAATGAAATATGAAACTGAGAGATGAATTTGATGGACAAAAACCATGCATTGATATCGTAATTGCACGGGTGATGTTAATGAGGTATGAGAGTGCTTAGAACATTACGCGTGACGTTGGATGATTCATTTTATGATGGGCGTATGTAATGTATGTTGAATCTTTTCGTTAGAAACATTACTCAATTGGACGTAATGACAATTCAGGTTTTCTTTTAAAAATATCTGCAGTATGACATCTGTATTTATTTTTAGTTTCTCGTGCATTGTCCAAAATCAATGCACTTGAATCAGTTTGACCAGACTCCTAATGACATTCGCCCCTGCGGGGCCATTATTTTGTTACTGGAGTGCACGTGCACCAGTGTGTAACCCACCCCCTTCCCACCCAGGGGCGGCAGCGTTCGTAGTGCGAAAAGGGGGTGGTACGGGGGAGTGGCGCGGCCGAGAAGGGTTGCAAGTGTCCGCAATTTGGGCATACTTGAACTGTCCCTTTTTCTTGCAAATTGGTATATGAAAGGGTTCACATTTCTATTGCAAGGTTTTCCGTGGTCAATCGGAACACATGCACCCTGACTGTGTGGAAAAATAGGGCTGCCAGATAGGGATCACAATACATTTTAACAGTTAGTTTCTCTCAGATTCTGGGGCTTCGCCCCAAAACGCCACCAAACCAGGTATAGGGATGGGTAGCAAATCTGTCATTTTGGTATTTTTCGTGGGTTAGCTTGTTTCAAAAACCTGCCGCACATCCCTACCCAAACCAAAGTGAGAACCCCCCGGGCCCCGACAACAATAAAATTGGGGGAAGGGGAGCAAAAAAAAGGGAAAAAGAGGAAGAGGGGAAAGAGAAAGAAAAGAGCGAAAAGAGAGAAGAAAAGGGGAAAGAAGAGAGGGAAAGAGGGAAGCGAAAGGGGGACAAGGAGAAGAGAAAAGAAAGGGAAGAAACATGGAGAAAATAAAAAGGAAAGAAAAGAAAGAAGGGAGAAGATTTGAAAGAGAAGGGAGAACATAAAGTATTTTGAGTTTCCCCACCCCCCCCTCCCGACACATAAAATGGGAAGGGAGCAAAAACAAGGGAAAAAGAGGGAGGAGAAGAGTTAAAGAAGAAAGAAAAAGCAAAAGAGAGAAGGGGAAAGAAGAGTAGGGAAAGAGGGAA
>JAMKCH010060216.1:0-50281 GCA_023653785.1 Ophioderma brevispina
AGGAAACTTTATATAATTAAAATGGCCACTCCCTTTAATATTTTATACAGCATTTTTTTTCTTAGAATTTCAAATCATATTAAAGGGATTTAGCAGCGCTAAATGGGCAAATCGAAAATGTTTTAAACTTATAAAATTCAGGGATAAGTGTGGATAATCAAAAACTGCTTTAAGTAGAAAAAACACACCAATAGTGAAAAAAAATAAGTATTTGAAGACATTTTTTCATACCGGCTAGTAATAAATATACAGCGATGGCGGCTCAAAATCTACAAAAAAAACAGCTGGTGTGGGGTACACCAGTACAGAATAAACAAATATAAATAATCTTTGTGTTTCAGGTCAAACTGTACAGGTCAGGGAACAATATCATGCTTTAAAATCTCGGTATTCACAGAGAAAAAGCTTTTTTGACTCAAGTCGAATTTTGATACGCACGTATCTAAATTACAGAATCAGATAACGTACTACTTGTCTTGAATACACGGATTTCAAGCCTACCACTTGCAGGTTATGTAGCACAACAATGACAATAACAAAAATATCAAAATAGAATTGATGATGTGGTTTCGAGGTTTGGTATTAGCAAATCGCTGCTGTCCCTTTAACTCAAGGCACAAACCACATGATGGTTACTATTGGTTATATTCTCAGAATACCTAGATTCTGTAATTCATTACAAATTTATATCACATTTGTTTCCAACACTGTCATCCAGGGATCAGTGATATTAAAGCCACACATGCCTTAGAATTCCACTAAACAATAAGGCTACAAGCCTAACCTTCTCCACACCCATGCTACTCAGGGGACCTATACAACAGTACTTTCAGGCTGCAGCATCAATGGATATTGAATACATAAGGTGGTTATCGGAGAAAGGAATACAGTGTTCAACGTACCAAGGCAAAGAAAAACACCTCATGTCAAAAGTACATGTTGGGAATTCTTATTAGAATTGAAAGGTAAAGGTTTTATTTTGCATCAGGTTGTACCAGTAGTGGTTAGTGGGCAGTGTCCACTGTTGAGCTTATAGGCAAAAGTTTTATTTTCACTTCAATGTTGCATGAGCATGAAATACTGGTCAATCTCGCTGCATATTATTTTCAACACTGACTGGAGGACTGGAGGGGACGGGAGGGGAAAAAAAAGTTATCGTTACAATGCGTTTTTCAAGGCCGATATCGCCGAGCTGCCAATATTAAAGGTGATCCCACATTGCTCGGATGGCATATATATATTAAGCTATATACCAATGAAAGCTTATGACTTCAGGATGCAAAAATATCTTTCCAAAAAAATAATCGTTAATACAGCTGCTATAAGCAAAAAAACTAACCCTATATTTCGTGGCGATTTTACGCCCAAAAAAATACGCTTAAGCTTTTCCTTCTCTGACTGGCAACTTCGTGTGACGTAGGCGATTGCACGTTCGTGTGCACATGCATCTCCATGTAAAGGAACCCCAAATCGCCTCTTTCCTGTTTTGAATTTTCGCCAATATAGGATAATGTTGGTGACTAGGTTACTTGAGATGGTAGATTGGTATTATAATACCGGCGTCATAGTGTGCAAGAAATGTGAAAAAATCTTGAATTTCATCGCTTAGGATGAATCGTGAGTAGCGCGCAGAGTTCAGAGGCCGCTGTGTTTACCGAAAGTGGATGATTTGACCACCATCATGATCCTGGAAGCATGAAAAATAAATAGCTGTCCTTTGAGGTTAGTGAGGGGACCTGCTCCTGGAAATGGGTGGTGGTTCAAAAACTACGTGTGGTATAAAGACATGCTCTTCCATGATTTCGTACACCACTTGCTAAAACCGATGGAATTGCGGGAGGTATCGGCGCTATCAGGGGGAGTAACGGGGGATATCTTAATCTACTTTTCTCAGACCTGGAAACAGTCACACAATTATGGTTATTGAACCTTTTTTTAATAAATCACGGTGGGCTTTGCTATTGGGTTTCCGGTAAAGTCATGCTCATCGAGCCGTAACATGCGTTATTTACTTAACTAGCGCAATTTGTATTGCATCAATCTGTGAAGCAGGCTTCAGTATGTATAAAATGCCGACTCCACGCCTTCTCTTTGGATAGAGCCATCAATCTCCCAGATACTTCAACAGCTAGTTATCTGTATTGCTCTTAATTCTGATTTAGTTGAGCAAATTTGTAGAGAAAACAATGCAAGTCTTCGAAAGCGCAGCAACGCGCTATACAAATGAATGGGATTTTGGTTTACTTGCAATAGACGATTACACAATCGGTGTACGTCAAACCACCGGTCAACAGCGCCCAAGTCACTAATATTGACTTTCGCTGAAGTCTGGTGTTGCTTGGAAAGACGATTTTTTATTTTGCTCTTGTTTAACCAAATTGTGGTAGCATAAACTATGACAACCGGTACATATAAAAATCGCATAACATAACTTTCCATTGGTATATAGCTTCATATATGCCATCCGAGCAATGAGGATCCCTTTAAAAGTGTTCCAAGACTTTGAACAAGATTGTATTACATGATCCATGATCTCATAACCTACTGCCTGTATGGCCTTTTTTACGTTGTTTTTAAATTGGACAACATGATTGAAAATACTAAGGTTTATTTTGCTACATGGCAATTGAAGTTTGTTGATGGGCAGCTAGAACATCTTTGACACCCGTTTTTTGAAGACACACTGTATTAATTATAAAGCTCTTGCTAACAGCTGCCCAGATGACGATAAGTTGACATACACCAGAACAAATAGCTTCTCTACTACAATCAACTGTGTCCTTACAATACGCAACACTATAGAAAGGTTCTATGTGAGCATGTGCAAATTGAAAAGTGCTGACACCTTATTGTCTGTTTTGGGTCCTTTCAAATTTAACAAAGTGGCCACAGGTTATTCCTCTCGCTAACTCTAGATCAATATAGAACATCAGCACGAACGGGTCTCTACTACCCACTGAAATGGCAAAAAGTAGAATGGGTAGAATCGAGGCTGAGAGTTCTGGGTCATAGCACTATTCGTGTCCGGGGTGAAAGATGCGCAATTGGCCACTGGTGAAATGTTCCTACCCCATGATACTTTGGCGGACTTGGTTCCAATCAACTATGAATTAAATGCACACAAAAATCATTTCATCTCAAGTTGCACACAACCACTACTTAGCTACACCAAAACACTCCATAACCACTCAACATCAATATTGAATTGTAAATTGTCGGCGCCCCTGCATGTACACCCAGAAGGGCTATCAATGCAGTGATAAAATATGACAATCCTTACTACACAATTCAGGGGATGTTGCAGCATAGGTTGTGTACATTGGGGTGGGTTTGGGTGGGGACTGGATGTGGTGGGGTTTGTTTGGGTGGGACTGGGGTGAATGTGGGGTGGAGTGGGTGGGGTGGTGGGGTTTGGAGTAGGAGATGTCGAATGGGAAGGTCGAATAGGGCAAGGGAAGACTGGACAGGACGATTTCCCTGGTTTAGAAAAATTTTTTGACAAAATAGATAGGACACAAACAGCCCAATGTTCTCGCATCCAATAAGGTATAATTTGTGAAAAGAGCATCCATAGAAATTCAGCACTTTTGAATAGAATGCGAGTCACTCAAGCTACAGTAACATATTTCAAGCTGCATATTTGAACTCTTTGCAATGCATATAACATTGGAAATGAACCTGATTTTTTTTCTTGCAATATTTATATGCACCAGCGCGCAGCAGCAGGTACATGTTGCTACTCTCAAATAAAAAAAAAATTTCTAACCCTTAAAAATTGATTGCAGATCAGAATACATACCAACTCTAGAATGATAGAACAAGGTCATATTAGGAATTGGCTGATTTTTGAATACGTTTGTGTTCTAATCTACTAACTAAGCATGAAATCTTGGAACCTAAGACTTATAATCTATTTTTTTTCTTTTCCCACTGCAGCCCTGGTTGTCTATACTTTGTCTTGTCTGAGTCTGAAGTGAAGACGCACACGTATACTCCAGTGCCGCTTTCAGTGCAGTGTGCTGGTGGGCTCGTTTCTGAGGCAGGGGGATTGCCCTGCCCCCCATCCCCCGCCAACTGCGGGAGTAATCTGAAGATTTTGTGATTACTTGGGGGGGGGACCTGATCATTTTTATCAAGGAAAGGAGGGAACAAGAAATTTTAAAGGATACATTTCACAACATCAAGGTGAATGCAAAATTTTTAAATAGAAGCGAAAGGGGAATGCAATTTCTTTGCCAAACCAGTTTGACTTCCTCATTCCTTCTGTCCATAAATGATGGACCATTTTCCCAAAAGAATCTGAGTTGGTAAAGAGTGCTTGATAGTCAAAATAAAACCATTTTTTAACGAGAATTTCGCGGTTATCGCCTTTCGCGCTCGCTCTAATCAGAGAATATAAGCGGTGGGCCGCCCCATGACCTTTCAACACCCGGGCACATGACCTTTGAACCTCATCAATATCAGGGATAGCATGGGTCTATGACAGAAGGTTTGGTTCAGTTCAACTTTTCATTGAGGTCAAATTAAAAAAAAACTTAACAATTTAGTGGACACACTCATACATCCACACCACAGACATGCGTACACGACCCCCACTACACACTCACAACGGATTGCTCGTGTCCTGCCAGCTATATCTGGCAGCCCACAAAAATGGGGAAAGAATAGTGAAGAACATTTTGCACTCACTGGCCAATCTGTAATCATGAGTATATGCTTGTTGGAAGGAAAATCAAATATTGAAATGGGAAAAAATATCCACCAATATTCACAATTTTGATGGAGCGTTGAATTGGATATAACCGCAATTTGATTACTATCCGTGTCCTTGTAATGTTCATCTATGCAGTGACAATGAGAAAAAGATGAAAAATACTCCTTTCAAACATGTCTGGAAAACTACCTATTGTTCCATCAGCAGGATAACTTTTGCGCGTCTTCTTGAAGCATGTATTTTTCTAACATTTGTAATTTGAGGCCTTGATATTTTGTTCCTTGAAAATGATTTTCTGCAAATATGTTGTCACCCTCATCTCTCTCTGCCTTGGCAAGCCAATGCATGACTAAATAATAGCATCTTGATTTGTCAACACAGGTCACAGACATCCATTTCTGTTTAATTAATTTGGAAGAAAAGTTTGATTTCTCTTACAAATTTGCCATTCTAATCGTTCCATTCAGTTTAGCAAAAGCACATACTCTATGTATGTAGCATGTTTGAATCATGAAATGTGAACATCATTCAGCACCAAAAGCAATATCGTAATATGAAATAATATTATTTAATTTTAGCAGAGCTCTCAGCATAAGGCAGATATATTATGAAAGGCCATTTTGTACTAAGTGGTTGTGTTATGTTTTGATCAAGTGGTTTTGACAGCATTTTAAAGAAATATACATCGTATAAAGAAAACTCATGGCTCCTCGACGCGCTGTGTCTTCCCCGCCTAGCGCGGTCGGGGTTTGTAAATGATAGCCTCATCTAAACTTTGCCTTGGCAGTGCCTTTGAACTGGCATCAACAAAGAGGGACCAAAGTTGCACCTATTTTTCCCGGCACTGGAGTAAGTGGCGTAAAGTCATTAGCGGCTGCCGAGAATCAGATGAGAATCAAGGCACCTTCTTGCGGGGTTAACGGTCCAAGATGCAATGAGAATCATCATCTCCTGCGGGGAACGGTCCGAGAGCAATGAGAATCATTCAACTCCTGCGGGGAAACGGTTCGAGGTACAATGAGAGTCATTTCGAGTAAGCAAATAGTGCTAAAGTCCGAGAAGCAATGAAAATCAATTGCCGACCGGTTTTTTGACGGGTATTGCTTCTCATTGATTCTCGTGCGGGTTAGGGTTAAGGCAGGTGACATGTGACACAACACCATGGCCACACAGTCACACGGTCAGAGAGAATTAAGGACTGGTAGGTGTCATCTCCTGCAATCCTTGCAAATGACCCGATAAACAGGATCTTCTTTTTTATCCCGGCTTCTCTTTTCTAAGAGCTGCCACAGGAGACAAAAAACCCACCTATTGCAGGTCACGCAATAACCCAAATATTAATGCTGGTAGATATGTGATATACTACTACTAAGTCAGTCTCAGCCGGGATCTTGCACGGATCATCCATGCTGCATGTCCCAAGCTCATTTGTGTCTACCACACTTGCTTTCCTTTTCAGATGCTACCTAAGTTTTTGTTGTCGACTCTTGTCGACGTCCAATATGTTGGTTCCCAGAGAACGAGGCTACTGGTACACAGCTCAAGATGGCGGTAACAGTGGCCTGCAAGCTGCGTTGTCTGATATAGACATGGCCTATAGATGACCTGACCTCACAAATCGTTAGGCCAGATTTATTCTCCTGGGGTCTAATTTCTTGACCTACAAATTAACTGCGCAATGATCGTTGTGTGTGCTGCGTCTACATGCAACATGATGTGTGCCGTTTTGGGGTCGGGAAGCAGGCATACATTCTGACTATCAAATAATTTATGAGCCGAGTAATAAGTTTATTTTTTTCAAACAAATGTCACTAAGACCTGCCGCACAATTTTTCAACAATAGCTCAAAAGCTAACTACATAATTGAGATTTCCTAACAAAGTCAAAGTGTGATTCATACTCACGGTTCCTTAATTTGAATGACAAACCAGTAGTGTGTGTGTTTTTTTTTTTTTTTTTTTTGGCTTAGCTGTGTTAAAATGAACCACTTTCTTAGACAATTGTTTTGGGTGGTGTTTTGTTTGTCCCTCACCGTGTTAAAATGAACCACTTTCTTAGACAATTGTATTAAATTGTGTTTGGTTGACAGACTGTCTTTAACAGAATGAGTAATAGCCCTATAATGCTTTCTGTAATATGCTAATAGGGTGATATGCTTTTCTAAGAATTATACATATTCATTAGCTTGTGGTACTTATAATTTTATTATTTTTCGCTGGCTTAGCTCTGTGGTTTCGAAATGACCACTTTCTTAGACAATTGTATTAAATTGTGTTTGGTTGACAGACTGTCTTTAACAGAAATGAGGTAATTACCCTATTATTCTTTCGTATGCAATTAGGATGATATGCTGTCTCTAAATTTCTTTTTTGCATAGCTGTGGTTAATGAAACACTTCTTATTAGACAACTGTGAGTAAACTGTGATTGGTGGCAGATAAGTGCAATACTATATTACGACGCTTTAGTTTGCAATAGTTTCATTATAGGACAGGTTTTCTATATTATATATATTAATTAAATTTTTGTGCTGACTGAATTTAAATTTTTTTAAAACGTCCCACAACGAAAAAAAACGTCTCCACAATATATAAAATATCCTTACACAGTGTCACACAAACACACAAATCCCTTATTTTATAGTTTCCTTTCTGAGCTCATTACACAGAACAAAATATTTGTCCAGAAATAACCAAATCTGCCTTTAACTGCTCTGTAGTATTAACAGCATTCTAACAATGGCCTCAGTTGACAGGCAAACCTGCTGTGGCCTTGTGATTCAAGTGAAGCATGTTTCTAATAGGCCAGTCAAAATAGAATGAATGCTGCCTTAAACCAACACTAATTGCAACAGAATTCAATTCCACAGAATGGAGTGAGCTACCTTAAAAACAACATATCAAAGTCTACTAAAACCAAAGGAGGGAACCATATATTTTAAGGGGGTAAGGTTTATACAGGGGTCAATATGAAAGTATCAAAACGCGTCGAAAAGTATGCCAACGTGTACGTTACATTTCCAGGATTAAAAAAGGTATAGTTTGACATATCTGCAGCTTGTACGTTCAGTAGTATGAGTCAAAAAGAGGTCCAGGTCACATGGGGGTAAATTTTCAGATATATTCGTTCGTTATAAAACTGGTGTCAATTGTTAGTCTAATGTTTTTTTTTTCGTACAGAACCGAAAATATACTGGTTGCACCATCTATAATATTTGTTGCATAATTGGAATGCAAAATGTGACCGGGGCGACCGGGTCTATGGGAGGTCAATAGTCATAGCTCTGTAATTCTTATATAGAAAGTTCAAACAAGAATCTATTTACATTTACTTATCTAGTGGGACAAATTCAGTTTTACCACCAGTCCGATCAAAATCGGACCATTCTATGAATTTCCCCAGGATGACATTGAACTGTTATGAGCCTATTGTACTAAAACTAATACGCGTAGATAGGCAAACGAGACCTTTTTTAAAACTTAGGAGTCGCCCAATAAATTGTACATCATTTAACTCAATTCGAACAATTCTAATTTTTTACCCCTGTACAAACGTTGCCCCCCCTTATTTCTACATGTCCATAGGTTGATTTTGGTAGACTTTTAATATATTATTTTGGACTATTTCAGAGTATATTAACACCAAAATTGTTTCTGTTGCAATTTGTGTGGGGTCAAATAACAATTAGGACTATATACTCAGTGAAAAGAAAGACTCTCTGCGTGGACTCAGAATCAATTTGTTTCAGCTTAACCAATTAGAATTGAACCATCCAGTTCAAGTCATGCAATGATGACATGTTATTTTAGGTGAGGGGAAGCACTCTGGTCCATCCAAAAAAAAAAAATCATTTTTCCCAAATTCAAAATGCTTATTTTGTCTCTAAATTGCTAGTGTTAGGTCATATCGACACCTTATATTACTGTTCTTTGTGAAAAAGACACTTAAAGCATTTTAAAGCAGTTTTGAAAATGCCATTTGCGACTGTTTCTAGACCTGAAAAAAGTCAGATCCCGACTTTTATTAGTAAACAAAGCATAAAAATCATCATTTCTTGACAAATACAACATGTTACGCTTAGCCACTTACAGGAGTCTTTACTAAAACAATTTCCAATACAACAGTAAAAATAAATGGACTTTGATGAAAAATAGGGGGCAGCTATTTGCTTACATTTTGAAGAAATCGCTGATTGTGGCTTTAATTTTTTCCTACAGAAAGCACGAATGATTGGTAATGAAAGCTCAACTCATCTTATTCATAAAGAGCTTCAATCACAAAATGAGTGTTAGCTAGTGCTGGGACGTGTACACGTTTAAATGTGTACATGAACGAAAGGGTCACTGCACGTTTAGAAAATTCACTGCATGTTTACACGTCAGTAAAAAATACTAACTTTTTTTACGTATTATTTTAATTGCTGAAGTCAAATTTTCACCAAAATTTACCTGCCGTCAGTGAAAAAGTAAAGTTAAAAGTTCCAATGCTGCTCCTAGAAATGATTTCCGACTTTTACGGAAACAGGGGAATCCCCAGTTTACCAAGTTCATCTATGTGCGAGTGTAATCTGTGTTATAGACCTTGTTACTGTATTATTCTATGGAAAGATAAGCTACCGGGTACTATCAGCTAAAGGGACCAACTTGGTAACAAAATATGGAGGCGCCCATAGTGATTTCATTGTTGAGATCTTTGGGATATTCAACTGCTTTATTTTGGATTAAAACATAACATAGGTAAGTACAAACAACATTTTATGGTTCAAGATGATAATATGATCGAATGCAAAGCCGGGTAACCTGATTACGGACGATTTATGGCGCTAGAATTGCATTTCCGTGGAAACACCAAATTCGGCAGTCGTTATGACCGTTTACCCGTTTAAACGGACGAAAATACTGATCGTGTAAACGGATAAGAAATTAAATGGTAACTCCCAGCTCTAGTGTTAGCAAATCAACTTTCCACAATTTACAATTGGAATGGATTCCTTTCAATTGGCATTTTCATGGTTTTAAATCAACCAAACACATTATGTCTCTATGTCTCTATCTCAAGTCCTTCACCTTCTCAACAAATCAAGTGTATTTAACTTGGATGCAAAACAACCTTGCTCCTTTCCTATTTTAGTCCATGAAGGTCAAACATCCTTTGCAATTAACTGGCATCAAAATATTTGCATGTGTACCAGAATAGCATTTTTGTTGAGAATGTGTCAGTTAAGTTTGCTTGTCTATTCGACACATTGGCAATCTGAATTTGTAATTTCCCATGAATATTCAGCCCCACTTTCTTTTTCTATGAATATCCAGCACCATTTTAAAAATTTTCCATGAATATTCTATCAGCAACACTGTTCATTCAATTTTCATTTTTTTCTATCATTATGAATATTCAACCCCAATTTACATTTTGTATGAATAGTCAGCACCAGTTTCAGGTACTTGCACTCTGGCATACTCGGGGTAACTACAACAAAACATACCTTTTGTTATATTCCGGTAGATATTTGTCTTCTCCAAATATTTTTAAAGACGTCTCCACCAATGCTTCCAGCACCCACTCCTTGAAAGTTACAATGTCTGAATGAATTATTCATTATATGTTGGAAAAATCTATCCACCCCTATTCAAAGCCTGAATCCTGGCCATGAGGGGCCTTCACACATATTTGGGAGAAGAATTCGGGGCCCTAGGCCCTCAAATTCTTTAATACAACCCTGATTTGCCTAACCTTGAATTAGGATACTGGAAAACATTTCACCAAAATTACTATTTTGTACTCAACAGCTTATTTAGCTGTGTGTGTGTTTTGTATGAAGGCAATTGTTATTCACAACAGACTTCAGCAATTTCTCCTTCAGTTCAACTGATAAGTTGTTGACTTTGTGCAAATTCAATCTATTTATATGCCTTAATAAGGCATATAAATAGATTGAATTGTTCAACATGGTGGTGATAATTTACCACCAACATGCTGAACATTTTCTTATTATATCGGCACATAAAATATTATTACGAAAAGCCATTTTGTTATACACAGTCATGGCCGCAACTTATCTTAACAAGGCGGTTCTCGAACCACAAGTCTCGCCTGCTTTCGCATATAGCTGTAAGACAAAGAGCAGCACACCAGATTGCAACTGTACAAGTAGAGTGTTCCCAAAGAAGTTGTGCAAGCAGATACATTTTTTTTTTTTTTTTTTTTATTAGGATACTGGAAAACATTTCACCAAAATTACTATTTTGTACTTAACAGCTTATTTAGCTGTGTGTGTTGTATGAAGGCAATTGTTATTCACAACAGACTTCAGCAATTTCTCCTTCAGTTCAACTGATAAGTTGTTGACTTTGTGCAAATTCAATCTATTTATATGCCTTAATAAGGCATATAAATAGATTGAATTGTTCAACATGGTGGTGATAATTTGCCACCAACATGCTGAACATTTTCTTATTATATCGGCACATAAAATATTATTACGAAAAGCCATTTTGTTATACACAGTCATGGCCGCAACTTATCTTAAAAAGTTGACATTTTATACGACCTGAACCATTGACCTAAGTACAAACTGTATCAAATGATTGGAACTGGGATATGTGACATTTGCAAACAAATCTTTAAAGTACAAAATCGTTACTAATTAGAATTTTGTTCTACTAATCTACAAGAAAATGTCATATGGTATATTATGTGTCTAATCTTATGCACAATCACATTTGATCGATCTATTCTGGATACAATTCAAAAGTTTTTGAATTTTGGTATCAGAAGAAAGCTACTATTTTTCTCATTTATTAGGGCTAAAGGATGTTTGGTTTGGTTGATGAGCGAAAATGTGCCACATTTTGGTCAACCAATATTAATTTTAGCTCTCACATCAAAACAGGTTGAAATATCGGCACAAAACTTTGCAGATGGGGTTTCGGCCATTCTATCACGATGAAAAATGGCAGTCTGGAACATGACCTCAAATGACCTTTCACCTTGGTCCATGACCTTTGACATCACCCACACATGAAGGAACCCCTATTTTGCACCTTAACCTTAAGTCTGGTGTAAATCGGATTTAAACATTTTGAAGGAGACGTGAAAAACGAAAACCTAACCAAACTGGAACCCCAACCATACGAGACATGAATTCAACTGTTAACAAAGTGACATACTTGCATAAAAAAATATTCAGGACATAATGAAAAGGACCCTTACGACATCACTTCCACAAGTTTGAAAAACAATTTGGATTTACATTCTGTAAAAACAGTAAAACAAAGAAAGTTCCGGGGGAGGTGGCGTTTCGTGGCAATTTCTGGAAAAAGGAAGCTAACATTACTGCCAGCATTTACCAAACTTGAAAAAGATGTTGTCATCAGCTCACAGCCCATGCATTGTATAGGTGCTAATCCCGACTAATCCCTCTTTCACTTTCCAGATCATATCTTACTACAAGCCAAAAGTACAATGCCTGAATCCGGTCTGAATGCTTTTGAATTGTGTCACAAAACATGCTAGATACACTGTAAAAATTCTTGCAGGAGGTCAACAGCTTTGTTTTCTGTTCCAGAAATTAGCCACGAACTGCCACCTTCCCCCTCTGGAACTCTTCCTGTTTTTACTGTTTTTTTACAGATGTAAACATCCAAATTGGTTCAAACTTGTGGAATGATTTCATAAGGGTTCCTTTTCATTATGTCTGAATATTTTTTTTATGCCATTATTCCCCGTTGTTTGACAAAAAGATTATGGCGGTGTCCTTTTTTAAAAAAAACACTTTTTAGGTCAAATCAAGCACAAGTGATGCTTTAAAAAGCCACTTTTTGCTTAAAACATATAATCCCTCAAGTTTTACCCTATAGGGAAATTTTGTCCATCCAAAAAACCCATTTAGGTTGCCCCAATTTGGTTTTGTCTCAGGTACTATGATTTCAAACAGGATAACCTATATCTTCATAACAGGTTTTCATGGTTATATGGGAAACCTGAAACTTGCTGTATCATATTCATATTACTGTACATCTCTAGAACATCAAGGAGTAAACCTAGCCATGTGTCTGCTTGAGTTTTAGTAAGAAATAACACCACAGAACAGTGACATTGAAATCATTGACCCCTCTTTCACAAATAGAACTGTCACTATTTCATTCCACATCTATGCATGGTTTCCAATAACTTACTTCTAATATAACTTCTGTGGGCTTATTACAAATAACCTGTGTGTAGTTATTGGAAAGATTGTTGATAATACATCCAGTGAAAAAAGCTTAAAGGTGCTTGTTCCGATTTATGTATATTGTGTTCTCTACTTGATATGAGAGCCTGGCACTTATACATACGCCCCATCAAGTACCGTGGGAAACAAACTTGCAGTTTTGATGGTAGAAGCAATAATGCATATTGCAAAGCCCTATTCAATACTCTACTATTATTGATGGTTAACCATTAAAATGGTGGTTTTTTGTTTATATCTTGGGAATGAAATGGATTTGAGGGCTCAAATTTCAGGACGACAATGAGAAAAATACAGCCTTTCATCTGATATCAAAATTGATACTACTTCCGGGTAAATCGGGGGGGTTTTTTTTTTTAGGGGGGTGGGGGGGAGGTGCGGGGGTACCGTTGCACCCCCACATTCCACAAAAAGGAAAAAAAGGTCCAACTTTTTGATAATTTTTTTGATTAAAAGGTCCAAAATTTAGAGAAATATTGACAAAAAAGTCACTTTTTGGTGGTGAAATATTTAAAAATAAAGGCCAATTTTAAGGGGGTTATGTCCATTTTACTAAAAAGGTCCACTTTTAAAAAAAAAAGGTCCATTCTTCGAAGTCGCGCACTCCCCCAAAATAAATCCTGTGTACGGATCTGACTGTCTTCATGTTATAAACAGATGATTTAATATTTTTATCAAGCATAAAGTGTATTCACACCAACTCCCCCTATACCCTAACTACAGGAGCGGCATGGTTGATTGGTGATGAAGCTTTTCAACACGTGTGGTTACATGATGTATTCATTTGAAATTGGGAAACAGGTAGAGTCAAAATAGGGAGAAGTTCTGCTAATTTTAAAATGGCTTCACCTAGTTTTACCAAACTGGGGGGGACCCCCTGGGGGATTACCGTTAAAATTGCGTATACAAGCACCGGGCATCTTTTTGGGACGATCGGAATGGAAAGCCGGACAGAGGGAAATATTTGACTAGCGCCCTCTTCGTAGATTCTGCAGATGAGCAACTACTTCGCTGGTGTAATCATGACGCCAAATCGCTAGTTAGTTACTATTTAGCAACCTCATTCCTGCAACCCCCTGCCCGCGGAACCACAAACAATCAAATGGCATAGCTTTGGATTCTAACAGATGTTTCAGCCAAGGCCTTTATTCGCTGAAGAGTGCCACTAATATGGGATTTTTCCTCAGCAATCGGTCTAAACATACCACAGGGCACACAAAGGACACATGTTATGCAATGATTTTTTTAAAATTCTTTGATTCATTTTGGGCCCAATTGCTGGGGCAACGAATTCCATTATGTATCACTCTACAGCGAATATCTGTTAGAGCTATAGGGACATAGTTTCAAAGTCCCTATCATGTTGCTGCCTTTTGTTATTAAACTGCCCACCACGACCCAATTACGGCTTGAGGTAATGGCAATAATCACCCGCTCAGCGGGAGCTGTCAAGCCATCACTTAAGCACGTATGAGATTCTTGCCCGAAATAATGATCCAAATCAAATCAAATTCAAATTTATTTAATCTCTACATCAAAAATACAATAAATACAATCTAATAATTTACATGATAAACCATAAGTGAATGAATGAGGGACACTGCTAAACGAATAGCGTGGGGACCTGCGGCCCTAGAAACTAGAGGGTACAGTAGTGACTACAGATAGGGTGGACGTCGAACATTCTCCAGAAATTGTGATACTTTAATATTAGTAATACAAAAAAAAAATGTAGTAAATGTGCTCGAAAATCATGATCCAAATCAAAAGATAATAAATCTACATCCACCATGTATATTTTCACACGAATGGGCGGATTTTTAAGTAGTCTAAAATAATAATCCGTTGTTTACCACAAAGCCTTGAATTAGCTTAATGAAAATAGAGGAGGATTGGCTGTTTTCTTCGATAAAGTTCAATGTTTTCTTTTAAACTTTCGGCAAAAATTACCAACATCAGGGGCGGATCCAGGATTTGAAAAAAACATTAAAAATTACCGGGGGGCTGAAGGCTTGAAACTTGTCCAAAATGGGCTGATTTTGCAAGATTGTGCAAAATTACCGGGAGGCGCGCGCCCCCTCCCTAGATCCGCGCCTGAACATAGCTTATCGGTTCAGAATGAACCACGAGGTTCCCTGCCAACATGATAATTTTCTTGGAAATCGTTAGTCTTGCTTGTGTGGTTCAAGGCGTGAGGCGGTTGAACAGATTACCTGAAAGGTCAAGTCACGCGGGTCCTTGAAAGTTTTCCAAACAATTGCTGGTGTAATATGAGAGTAACATGGGTATTGGATTACTTAAATGAGCAAACTTCTTTTAGAAATCAGTAGAGTCAATCAATCTAAACAATTTTCCCCATTCAGTGTTTCTTGATCAGTACCCGGGACAACTTGGGTCGTTGGGAAATTTTCCCCCTTTCACATAATTACCTCGTTACGACCCTGATAAGACTCGGGTCAAAGACGTACTTGATTTGGATTACTGAAGTGCGTGTGCTTTTTCTTTGTCCGAGATTTCCGCACAAAGAAAGTATGACGTTGGGTTTGTCCACAGTCGCAAACAAAAAGCGTACTCACATGATGTTCGAACGGAGAGTCAACTCAATCGATTATGTGTGAGCCATAGTATTTAAATATCAATACAGGCGAAGAAATTGGACCATGGACAAAAGAGGTTCATATAACGGAAAAAAACTGTCGATGTTATAATCCCGTCGATATTATAATCTGTTAATTAAACTTACTACAACTACTGACTCTGCGTAATCACGGCATGAGGTGTGGTCTTTGGTTAATTTAGGGCAGGTGGGCAGGAGATATAGTCCTCCGGGCGAAAGTCCGGGAACTCAATGGTGAACAATAGGTGCAATCGATTCAGTTGAACTCTTTACGCAACATTAGTTTCACGCTTTATTCGTTGTCGTCTATGGAGCCCGGGCGATGATACCTTGCAGGGACTATGATTACACTTTCACACGGATAGTTAAAAAACTGCATTACATGATGTTCAAAGTTAAAATTGAACCTAGTTTCTAAGCTTTCATTGCAAGCTTTTACACCGTGGGCTTTAGCTCTGTGATGCATTTTCCAATATCAATGCACTTATCATATTCCAAAACAAAGACAGGAAAAAAGTCCAAAATCCCCATAATAATCACAAAGAATTCATATAGATAACAGATAAACATCCAATTTTTTTTGCGTTATATTTTGAACTTTGGGTTGTTTCATTAAAAAGATTTAAAAATTCAGAGAAAGTATTTAAGGAAGATTCTTTTCCTCAAAGAAATAAATGACAATCCTTTCCTTCCATATTAACAAAGAGAGATACAAAATAAATAAAAATGAAGTTTCAACCAAAACAAGTAGGCTCTCAAAAAATACACGTCGCGGTTCTCGCTAAATCCCCCTGAGCGGAGCAGTTTACAATTTTTAAATAATCCGCCTGCAAAATACCCACTTAAACCCCAAAATCCACTTAAACCACAAAAACCCCCCTAAACATGGGCCAACCCCCCTTTAAACTTGTGACTAATGCAACCCACCTTAAACCACAACAAGCCCCCTTAAGCCCAGACCAACCCCCCCCCCTTCCTAACCACCGGACAACCCCTTTTAAACCCAGAACAACCCATCTTAAACCCCAACAATCCCCCTTAAACCCAACAACCCCCTAAGGGAAACCCCCCTTAAAGTGGACAACCCCCCTTAAAACTACGGACAACCCCCCTTAAACCTGGAACAACCCACCTTAAACCATAACAAGCCCCCTTAAGCCCAGACAAAACAACCAACCCCCCAAAAAAGGTCCCCCCCCCCCCTTAAACCCGGACAACCCCTTAAACCCGGACAACCCACATAAACCCCAAACAATCCCCCTAAAGTCCAGACAACCCCCCTTATTAAACCCGGACAACCCCATTTAACCCCAGACAACCCACCTTAACCCCAAACAATCCCCCCTTATACTTAAACCAACAAACCCCCTTAAAGCTGGACAACCCCCTTAAACCCGGACAAACACCCCCCTTAAACCTGGAAAACCCACCCCGTAACTAAACTCGTGGCTCCCGTGAAACCCCTCGTTTGTGCAACCACCTTAAAAACCACAAGCCCTTAGCCCGGACACCCCCCATTAAACCCGGACAACCCCCTTAAACCCGGACAACCCACCTAAACCCCACAATCCCCCTTAAGTCCAGACAACCCCCTTAAACCCGGACAACCCCCTTTTAAACCCAGGACCAACACACCTTAAACCCCAACAATCCCCCTAAACCCAAAAACCCCTTAAAGCTGGACAACCCCCTTATACCCAGACAACCCACCTTAACCCGGACAACCCACCTTAACCTAATCAGCGCGAGAGTACATGATTCCCCACCCCTCCATCAAGTTCATCAAAATCAGACTTATGAATCTTCAGATAGATAGTTGTTCAACAATTTTTTTTGGGTGAAATCCCAATTTAGCCATAAATATGCAATAGCTATTAAATTAGCATATTCTGTGCCACAAACCTAATCAACTCGAGAGTACATGATTCCCCCACCCCTCCACCAAGTTTCATCACAATCTGACTTTTTATCTTCAGATAGTTTTGTTCACAAGCTTTTTGGGTAAAAATACCCCAAATTAAAATCCTAATTATGCAAATTAGGTACCTAATTAGCATATGCCACGCCACTAATCTAATCAGATGAAGGGCATGGCAGTCCGATCCCACCCACCAAGTTACAATCCCATAACCCTTATGGTTCTCATGTTATCTCGCGTTCACAAGATTATGTTGGAAAATACCCCAATTAACTCAGTACTTATGCAAATTAGTACCTAATTAGCATATGCCACGCCCATCATTTAATCAATACGGGCCATGCTTTCCGATCCCACCCACCAAGTTACATCACCATAACCCTTATGTGTCTCATGTTATCGCGTACACAAGATTGTGTTGGACCCCGCCGACGCCGACTCAGACCCGCCGCCGCCGACGCCTTGACTGATCTAGCATAATCCCCCTTCTGCTTTCAAGCCAGGGGGATAAAAAGCAATCATGACATAAACAGAAAAGAGACACCACATCCAAAATTTGTTTGGAAATAATTCATACTAAGCTTGTGTTAAAGGTGCTTTTTCCGATTTTATGTGTATTGTGTTTTCTACTTGATATGATAGCCTGGCACTTGCACATACCCCCCATCAAGTTCCGTGGAAAACAAACTTTCGGTTTTGATGGTAGAAAACGCAATAATGCATGTTGCAAAGCCCTATTCAATACTGTTCTAATATTGATGGGTAACCACTAAAAATGGCAGTTTTTTGTTTATATCTTGGAATGAAATGGAATTGGAGGGTCTCACATTTCAGGACGACAATGAGAATAATACGGCCTTTCAGCTGATATCAAAATCGATACTACTTACACTCTTCCGGGTAAATCGGGGGTCCCAAAGGACGATCGAAACACGCACCTTTAGGCCGTGCCTAAACAACCGTGCATGAAGTTGCCTTGTGGACTTCTTTGTTTACTTTCACTCTAACCAGGAATTGATCGACTAATTTGGTTAATCAGGATTCTATTAATCTGGTGATACAAGATGCATAGGATTATAACCTCGACGGGTTTTATAACATCGTCAGTAAAAATTCCATTTAAGTTCTCACAACAAAATACATACAGCAAACCTGAAAACTTCATTATCAATCGGTTTAATTGAGCACAAAAGTCAGTTTGCGGATCATCTTCGCGGTACTACTGCACAGAACAGGGGCAAGCTATCCAGCGATGTAACATACCAATGAATTCCAGAAAGCTTTTCTAATAACACAGGTGGCCTATTATGGCCTTGTATTTCTCCAGTGCCGGGTAAGAAAGAAGTGATTTTATTGTAAATCATTAAGAACATGTATTCAGGGGATCTATGCATGATAACATGTCGGCACGAAGAGCGTGCCAAAACCGACTTTATTAGTTAGAGGGCGCTAATCTTTTTCTATATTATTGTCCGGATTTAGACAACGTCCGAATATAGGCACCGGTGCTTGTAGACGCGATTTTACGGTATTAAATGTACAGAATAATCTTTATATGAAAGAATGAATTGTTCTTTTTTCTTTTAATGTTCTACATATTAAAAAATATTGATTTTGTCTGTGTCAGTGTTGAAAAGGATTCAAATGATGCACAAATGACCCTTGTCTGCTGCTGCTGCTGTTGCTGCTGCTGCTGCTGATGATGAATGACGATGACGATTAGTGGGATGGTGATGATAAATGGTGGTGGGGTGGGGGTTGATGGTGGTGGTGGTTGGGTGGGGTGATGGTGATGAGATGGTTGGTGGTAGTGTTGGTGGTGGTGATGGTGATTGCGATGATGGTGCGTGTGGGTGATGTGGTGGTGGTGGTGATGTGGTGGTGATGGTGGTGGTGGTGGTGATGGTGAGGACCGATGATGAGAATGATGGATAATAATACTACTTATCAATTCCCCTTGCTTCTTAATTTAGGCATTGTCTGATATGCTAATCAGTGGGAGGTGCTGTGTGTTCTTGAAGGCTTGTCAATAACATCAATAAAGTATGTGTATAACACTTATTGCAGCACTTGTTGTAACATCACATCTCCTAAGGGACAACACCATTAGACAATACACATGATGAAAGCGGCCTTACACGTAATATTAACGCTACTGGGAATGACTTGCAAAATGTTGACAACTTCACAAACATCACTTTTCCCTCTAGGATACCCCGGGGGGGGGGGGGGGGACTCGACCTAAAATGGGGTACGGGGTGTGCGTCCGCCTACGGTAAAACAAATCGACCCTGTTTATAGTGACACAAAGTATTCAAAAATATGACCCATTTCTATAGTTGGTCACGAAATGGACCCATTTCTATAGTTGGCTTTGAAATTTCGCCATCCATTTCATTAGTAATCTTAGCAAAATCGGTCCATTTGTCATAGTAACTTTCCGAAAATCAGAAAATCAACCATTTCATTGTGATTTTAATGAAAATAGAAACAATTGACCACATTTTATAGTAAAAAAAAATTGAACCAAAAATTGAAAAATGGACCGATTTATATAGAGCAATGACCTCAAAAAAGACCATCAATATAGTGTATGGTGGGAAAAAACGACCCATTGTTTAGTAAGGGGTGAAATGAGACCCAATCGGAGGGCACCTATGTACTACCCTTTTCCACTGAGTACCCCCCCCCCCCCCCCGGGAAGATACTCCATTTGTTAACACCTTGATTCATTTAAAAATAGTATTAAAAGAAAATTGGTCAACAAAACCTGAAAAAAAAAACAGAACTATAAAGCCACATGAATGAATCAATTGTTTTTTGTCCTGACTATTCGGCTGTGACACAGCATACGCAGTGCATTTTGTTTGCTTAGCCTCCAAGAGGGGTCGATGAACGACCCAAGTAATAATATGTGTTGGAGTGTTGATGTGAAGATGTGAGGCGAAATCACTTGCCGGGCAGAAAGTAACCTCAGTGACCCGAAATCAAGCCTAGAAAGGGTTAGATGGTAGAAGAAGTTTTATTTTAAATAACAAAGATGAAGAATGTGTAAGAAAGAAAAAGAGGAATTAAGGGGTGAGAAAACATAGGGAAGGGGGAGGAAAGGAAGGATTGAAATGAGGGCAGAGAGAGAGCTGGGGGAAAGAAAGATGAGGGTAAGCATCCTGCTGGTTACCATAAATAAAGTGGTCGTCAATTATGTTCTTAGGTTGTAAGCCAAGCCTGGAAAAAAAGTGCGGTAACTGGGAAAAAAAAAAACAAACCTGGTTTCCCGGGAAATTTTCCTATTTGGAGGGAAATTTTTGTCATGTAAATAAAGAAATACATAAGAATTGAAGAAAAATTTGGCACCTTGGAGGAAATATGATTGTGTTCCCCGGAAAATTTGGCATTTTTTCCCAGCCTGTACACAAGCATATACTTCTTCAGCAATAAACCAACAACCCACCACCAAAAAAAAGAAAAAAAAGAAAAAAGAAAAGCCGCTGTCTCAAGCATGGGCACTGTAGATTTTCAGCGAGCTTGTCACCTGGTTGTTCTATGAAGTAGTATTGTATTTCAGAAGTTTGTATTAAAGCCTGTAAATTTCTACTACCTTGTGTATAAAAGATCTTCCAGTGATAGTGAGTGCAGCAATCCAGACAATTTTTTTCAAGTAAGAATATCCCCCCCAAACAAAAAACTTCTGCGTCTGGTTTGAAAAACCAAAGTACTTTGAGACAAAGACTTTTTTTTCTTTATAGCCTCAGTGCTAAGTGAGAGCTTTTCAGTTATGTTGAAATCCATGTTTGCCAGTGGTCATTAAGATTATTTAATTATATGGTTAGTTCAATCAACTGACTATTGAACAAGAGTAAGGAACACTTTGAGTTGTTTCTTTTTTTCATAGTTGAAAGGAATGTACTATACAAGGTAAGATTGTGCTTCAAAAGGTTTCAAAATGACCACTTGACAAATAGTGGGTAAATACATATATATCGATAGATATGGCTGAGAAATGTCAACCTAATCACATGTCTATTCTTTACACCCACATGTACAGAATAAAAGGGTGTGATTACCAAAAGTAGGGGGGGCACAAGCTGTTGACCCCATGCACAAATTGTCTCTTATTTTTAGAGCAATTTTAAGCAATGGCGCACAATTTGACAACTGATATAAAGTAGGACATGCAAGAGATATACCTCCGACCAAAATCAGAAAAATCCATTGCGGGAATCTTGCCATATAGCCTACATGATTGCATGCATCACATATAAATTGATATGCCCAAGCCTTGTTTGAGTACTGTCCGGATAAATGAATGTTTCTACAATGGTAAGCATCATCTTTACTCAGAGATCAATTTGAGGCGATTTAAGAGTAGAGGTTTGCCAAGTAGGTTTTGTGAGTTTGAGTGCCAATAGTGAGATCGAATTAAGTTCCTAGCATGATTGATCACAGGTTTTATTATACCTGACTCATATCGTTAGCCGAAAACAGTCACTGTATCCCCATGATCAAAATGCTGCAGCCGTGCCACTCTCGTATGGGTACAGTTTGTACTGTATTCATTTTCAAAATTGCTCAAATTGCAAGAGGGGCAGGCCTATAGCATTAGATTTACAGGAATCACATCCACTAAAAAATACTCCCCCAAAGGACTTGTGATACAAAATGACATCTCACCAAACGTCTATTTCTCGGCTTTTAAACGCGAATGGGTATTTCCAAAACTGGATTTTTTGGGAAGATTAGGACCATAGCTCTTCACAAAAATGAAAAAAGTCTATGATGAAGGCTGATTTTTGAGCTTCAGAGCATCGAAAGATTTTGCCACACGGCCTCTAGTTGAAATCGTACTAGAATTGCAGAGTTTCCCAAACCCTCAGAATAGTATACAAAAATGGCACAGACAAAAAATCTTTACCACCCAAATTTCTGTTATGTCCCACACATTATGATTAATTTTCAATTTCATTTAAATTAACATTTTTCCAGCTGTTTTTTGAGGTATTTCAAATTTCAAGGCAAGGGCCATTTTGGGACGCCAACACCGTCTCGGCACTGACGGCGTCTGCAAACTAAACTATAGTTTATTTAGTGGGGATTCCTAACAAAGGTCATTAATTGTATGTTATAGCGCCCTCTATATGTCTATTTCCCACAGAAAGACGTGTAAAAGTAGATTTTTATGAAAAATCATATTTGCCCGCAATGAAATTTCATCAAATTTACACAGAATGTAGTTAGTGGCATAAATACTCCAAATTAGTTGTCAAAAGTGTGTTGCCATTGATATTTTTTGTTTTATTCTCGTTTTGTCATAATAAATGAGACTTTCAAACAGCTGTGTGGAGAGCGTGGCCCACTGGTTAGGGTTTTCACCTTTAGTGCAGAAGGTCCCCGGTTCGAGCCCTGGCAGGGCCACTTGCTGGGATTTAATTGGGTACTTAATTCTGGATTTGATTTGTAAGAACTATTGGAATTCCGCTCTCCCCGTGGTTCATTTTGACTTGGGCAAACGAACCATGCGAATACCTCGTCCTTCGGAGGGGACATTAAGCCGTCGGTCCCATATACATGGAGAATCATACCTGTATATGTAATCGCAGCCAGCTTCGATAAGAGTAGGGTGAAAACCCCTGGCTGTTCCAATTTGTCCTGGATCCCTGGGCATCATTGGAAAGCAGTGTCTGAACACTGAATGATCTACCCAGGTAAATAAGACAAAAATAAAATAACGGTGTGAAGAGTTTAACTATGCCGAAATTTTGACTCATTGGTATAGAGGTCTAACCAATTAGTAACCCATTGTTATAGCTGCCTCACAATTCATTGGGATATTAAGTGCCGATACACCAAAAAAAATTAATTTGGTGAAACTGGAAGTAAACCTTTGACCAAATTCTTAACTTTAGGGGGGGTGATATTTTCTTGTTTGCTGTGCTTACAGTTGGCATATTTTTTGTTTGTTTACTTTTGTGATTGGGGCAGATTCCCCCAGTGCACTCCCTTGTTGTATGGGCCTCATGGTTTTTAGATTTCACCAACAGTATTCATGATAAATATCTTCAGTAAAAAACACTATAACAATCATGTTAAAGGTGCATTTCATGATTCCAGCACCTTCTGTTTTATTCATTGTTCACTAGATATCCTTGAGAAAAGCTTATTCACAAAATTTCAGTTGATTTTGATCTTATGGACAGAAAATACAAAATTGCGAATTTCTTACAGATATGACCGAATTTGCATGTAAGGATAGGTACACATGGATTAATAAGGCTCACGGTTCAGATGATATAAAAATCCTCAACTTTTTTTAGGCAAGTCGGGGGGTACGAGGTTGTGGATCACAAAATGCCCCTTTAATATCTTGGAACTTTTATTATTGCATTTGAAAATAATTGCCTACCAGTTTACACTTGGAACCTAAATGAAATAAATTGATTAACGATGTATGCGGGGCATATGCTTGGTTCATGTGTGTGCATATTATTTCTAGAGACATGATGTATCTTTGCCATCAGTTTGCTTTTGCTCAGAGTCTATTGAACAAGCAACATTTCCATCTCTCTGTAACTCAGAAAGAATATGGGTTATTTCTCGTATACAATGCACTTTCAGATGCACATTCTCTCTCTCTCCCTCTTCTGCTCATGCACACACACAGACACTCTCTTTCTCTCTTGCTGTCCTCAGGAGCATATCCAGGGTCACTGTCACCCCTTGATAGTCACTCCAAAAAAAATCAGGATTGACACACACCCCACACACACACACACACAAGTTCACACACACTTTCTTGTTGGCTCTCAGAGACAGGGCATATCCAGGGGGCACTGCCCCCCCCTTGATAATGACCCTAAAAATATAGAGTGACCGTTTTCCAATATTTAAAAAGAGTACATTGGACCCTGAAATTGTGAAAAGGTACAGGCCTGTAGCAAATATCAAATTCCTGTCTATAATCATCGAGAAGGCGGTGTCACGTCAGATTACGGACCATGTCGACGACAACTGTCTTTCCGAGGTGTTTAAGTCCCGGTACAAACGTCAACATAATACCGAGACGGCGCTATTAAAAGTGCAAACCGGTATTCTTAGGTCTTTGGACAACAACAAAGCCGTCTTCATGGTCTTACTCGACTGTTTGCCGCTTTCAACACTGTTGATCATGATGTTTTGGGGAATAGGCTTGAGCATCGTTTTGGCATAGGAGGTGATGTCCAATTTGGTAAATTTATCCAATAATTCGCACCCATGTCATTATTAACCATGAATTTTCCACTGACATGTCTGAAATTATTCATTGCCACAGGGTTCTTTATATTATTGGCTTCACAAGGATTCACCATTGGACATTTACACCCATTGGTGATTCTGATCAAGGTCACAACATTTCCTTCATTGCTTATGATGACGATAGTTAATCTCTGCTGGTTTTTTTTTGTTCGACCCAAGAGTTTGAAGACCGTCAGGTGTCCTTGAAAACCTCCCTCATGTATATCTGATGTTAGTTCTTGGATGTCCAATAACTATCTTCAAAATGAATCAGGGCCAAGACTGACTTTTTCATTTTTGCAAACTCTGTATTTACCATCCTTGTCTAATGTGAGGTTAAAGATCACTAAACACTTTTTATTTACCCATATGATTCTGTGAAAACACCTGGTGTCACCTTGAGGGTCTCTGAAATGTCCCATCAATCAATACAATTGTAGAACTGTTAATTTTCAAATTTGCGCAACCTATGGCAAATAGCCGTTTCATACTAAAGAGCTTGTTTCACCATGCAGTCGAGGAATGGTCCTCTCCAGCCTTCATTATGCGAATTCCCTTCTGTCGGGTGCGCGCCAATCTGGTATTTCAAGGGCCTCCAGCGTCTTCAAAAACAAAGATGCAAGCTTAGTCTTTGCTTGTGGATGAGGACCAGTCGTCGGCTGGCTTGCTTGACTCTTTACATTGGTTACCTGTTAAGGAAAGTATTTGTTACAAGATTGTTTTATTCATTTACAAGTGTATCAATGGAGAGGCTCCTTCATACCTCAGTGACCTTGTTCATTTACACTCTGTTTTTGTTTCTGAGGAATGTAGACCAAGACTCCGTTCCTTTTCCGATCGTACTTGTCTCGTCGTTCCACGGACTAAATTAAAAGCTGGTGACCGCTCCTTCGCTGTTGCGGCACCAAAAACCTGGAACGAGTTGCCAACTGATCTTAGAAGTGCGGATTCTGTTTTGGTCTTCAAACGCCTCCTTAAGTCTCGTCTTTTTCCTCGTTAACATGTTTCTCTTTTGTTTTGTATATTCACTTTTGTGTTTGTTAAGTGCTCTGTTCCTTGTGGAGCGCTATATAAATGCTCTGTAATAATAATAATAATAATTACAGGGGCATTTCGTGATCCACAACCTCGTCCCCCCAGACTTACCAAGAAAAAGTTGAGATTCTTATATCGTCTCAACCGTTACCCTTAGTAATCCATGTGTACCAAATATTACGTGCAAATTCGGTTATCTATAAGAAATTCGCAATTTTGTATTTTCTGTCCGTAAACAGACAGAAATTACAACACAGTGGCCTATGGGACCGTGGGAAACAAGGAAATTCATCATAACACAAAACCGCAAGATCAGAATCAACTAAAATTTTGTGAATAAGTTTTTCTTAAGGATATCTAGTGAACCATGGATAAAACAGAAGCTGCTGGAATCACAAAATGCACCTTTAAGTCATCTGTAAATATTTGCACAGTTGCATTGTTGTTTATTCCAATTGTCATGTTTCTTTTGTTTTCTATTAGCCCAGGGAGTATGCAGTTGAGTGTAATATTTGTACCAAGCAACATTGTATGGTATTTGCTTTGTGTTTGCTACATGCTATGCCCCCATCCCCAACTCAGAAAAAAAAAAGATCTATACAAATATTTTTGAAGTTTGAACATCTCACCCTCAGCATGTACTGTATATGCTGTTGCTTAAAGAGAATGCAATATTTCACTCCTTTAAATAAATTCAAAATTTAAATTTTTATAATGCACGACAAATCCACCAAAGTGCTCAAGGCGACACTGTGGAGCGCCTTAGGCTGCTACAACACAATGAGTAAATCCAGAACGAAAAGGAAGGCTTTATGGGAAGAAGTCCGATTTTAGATGTAGGAGGAAACCGAAGTTCTCAGAAAAACCTGCAAGGACGGGTATGGATCGGCAACCAAATTCACGTACGATACTGGCTCTGCAGGGAATCAAACCCGGGCCGCATTGGTGAAAGGCGAGTGGATAAGCCACTACACCAGCCCGCCCTTCCTGGCATTTTCTAACATTTGGAATAAGAATTCTGGAGTTTGAGATTTGAACAATATCTAGACAAAATCTATGTTAGTGCTAGTTTGTACCATTATGACATCAAAGTTTTAACCCACATTCCTCATAGCAGGCTTTTGGCATAGATCTTTGAGGCATGCTGTCAGTGTGATGTCTTTGAATTTGCAAATCATTGCTATTGATTAGAAAGCAAATGCTTTATGTCAGGTGAATGGTCAATTAAGACTGTGATGTCATTAATGTACTGAAAAACAGTTTTTTACTGGTTTTGCTGAGAAATGGCCAAAAAAAAACCACACTTCAGAATGTTTAAAAAAAAATAAAATCACTCCATGAGATCTTGTGTATTGGTTGTTGCTTTATCATGTACTTATATGACAGAATTCCTCACAATTTTAATGGCATCAGTGCAGGCAATTAAGTTTTTACTACACATTTACTATCTACTGAAGATGGTGATGACATTCATCTTATTTTCTCATACAGTGGATTTGTATTTCAAAATGACCAGGCCCTTATACATCAACCATAATTTTTTTTTAATTTTTAATTCTGTCATTTTAGAAATACTATATTGGACGAGTTGTTTCTGATTTGGTTTTATACAGTCATTGAGTAACATGGCAGTAATGACCTGTCATATTGATATTATGCCAATTAGGCCATTTTGGCAGTGGCATATTTGTTAAAGGTGAAACAAGAAGATTTTCAGGAACCCAAACTATGTGGACATAATAGTAATTTCATATAATTTAGACATTCAATAGATTTCTTACCTGTATTTGCGACCGGAAATGTCTTTAAGAGAAAAAAAGGTGATTTTGATTTGCTTATGTTTCAATATAAAAAATAAGATGAATTTCGTATTTGCTCCTATTACAAAAATTAGAAATTTTACAATTTTTGTACCAAATAAACATTTCTCAACTTAATCCTTCAGATGGGGATATTTTTGATGGAAAGCTTTACATCAGGGCAAAAATCAGAATTTTCACATTTTTTAGGGACACCTGTTAGTTGAAAGCTCTGTTACACCTTTAAGTGCACAGGATACTAAGTCATTTTAGGTTGGTTCTATTTGTAGATATTCACCTGTTATGTTGCTAAGGAGAGTACTTTAAAAAATAAGACCACAAGGAAGTTTTAATATAAAGTGACAGTAGGAAAGTTGAATTAAATGATAAGAATCTTAACTAAGTTAATGGAAGATGATCTTCACCATTCAGTATCCCTTTAAAATGCAATATCTTTCAAGGCCCTTGTTTAACAGGATAATAAGCCCTGAGAGTCAAGAGCCAATGCGGTTGTCGGGCTCATCAAGGGCAGTAAGGCTCATAGTGATTGTGGCAAGTATACACCCCTAGCGTAGAAAATATTGATAGGCATTCAGCGGTGGTAGCTTTTTGTGTGTTATCACCCTCTTTTCAAAATGGCCGCCAACGCTTAATATCACAATGGTGTGGCCACATTTAAGCTCGTATAACAGTTAGGACAGTAATTTTAATGTCTACAATCAGGTTTTAGGGGTCCAAGCTTTAATTTTACCTTCAATTTCGAATCGTTCATCTATGTTGAAATCCAAGATGGCCGCCAAAAGGCTCGACACCCCATGTCAAACTTTGCCGTAAGTTGCCTCCTGAGGGGGAGTTAAGATGAGTATCGTGGTGTTTTATAACCAGGATTTACGTGGGGAAGATGCCATATCATATAATATTCACATCAACGTTTAATCCTGATATCAATATGGGAATCCAAGATGCTGCCAAAATGGCAGCCGCCAGACATAAAGGCCACAACACAAATCTAAGGTAGGATCATGATGTTAGGTATCACAAAAATCCAATAAATAAGTTATAGAATGAAACACAACATTTATAAGAAATAAATGTAGAATGAATTTGTTATAGCTCTATAGTAATACCGGTATATCTTCCCCATCTAGGTGTGCATACTCCATCAAAGTGCATCTATGAGGCCCTGATGAGCTGGTATGGGCAGAGTTCAAGTATTGGTTGGAGAAAGGTGCTGTGATCCAGCCATTCTTAAATCAGGTCAATATCATGGCTGACGATTTGAGTCAACAGGACTTTAACAATCACCTCCAAGGCCCACTCTTAACGGAGTTGATACTCCTATGGAGAGACTTCTAGAACACCTGCGTCATAACAATGGAGCGTATATTAGGATACTGGATTGCCTACATTGACATGATAGAGGATGTAGTACTTGCCCTTCTGTGTGCTTCTCGTGAGGGGAAACTGGGATTTGCCACCTCAGTGCTATAAGAGCTGTGATCCAGGGTGCTTTGCATATGTCAAAGGAACTATGCCAGGTACCCTGTGGCATACTTTGCGCAGATGGATATCTCCTGAGATAACTCAGATGTGCAATAAGGCCTTAAAGGAAGGCCAATTCTCGTCCAGATGTACCAGCAACACCCCTTTGGCCGGATCCCCGTAGATCAGACTATCTGAGGTCACGTGAACAAAGACACTCAAACTCCTGGCGTCCGTTCCCAAACTCAGTCGTAAACCTACAGTGCATTACTAGTCTGCATGAGTGGACCAATTTATCCAGAGCACTGTGAAACTGGTATGAAGAGGTCTGCTATTTTAGGACATACGCATGAGTTTAGTATACACTTTGGGTTACGCATGAGTTTTGGGAAGGGCCCCTGGAGGCACAGCTCGGTTCAGTCTGAAAGCCAGAGCTCTCAGCAGACGATAATACCTAACTGGCCGCGTACCGTGTGCAAATTTCCTCGGACAGTTTGCGAGAATGACAGGGACCCCCAAATCTGAACCCACCATGAACAAAAAGACGAGAAGCAGTGCGCAGTCATTGACTCATCCAAGGCTGGGTAACCCATTTGCAGAGAGCAAGACCTCATTAGCAATCCTCTAACCGCCAAGTCCGCCAAAGAGACATTGCCTCTGATCTGATAGGCTTATGGGATTGGTGAACAGAGTTATGCCGCCTTTGGAGAAAGACTAGAGTAAAAATCAACCACCATGAAAGAAATCTCATCATGACGATGAAAAAAAACAACTTAAGACATTCCCATACGATGAGTAGAAGAAGAGCGTGTAAAAATCAAAGTGGAAAGGAATCATCTTGAAGTTGGGTAGGTCGCTGTTTGGGCGCATCATAGTCATGGCACAAGGGCGCAGTCTCCAGATGGAGGACGTCATCTGTCATCCTCTTGGACCATTGCCGTGGGCTCTATCCACACCGAACATATTACTGAGGAAGACAAACAAATCTACTTTAGCCAAAACCTTTGGCATGAGAATTTTAGCGCATCCGTCATAGATGGAATGAACCTAGTCCAAAGAGTCAAGGTGATCAAGCTCATTTGGAGATGTTGCCACTACAGTTTTGTCTATGCACTTAATGAAGGACGTTCAAGTAACAGAATTGATGTTGTGTTGAAGCACATATAAGGAAAACCCTACAAGCCCAGTGAGAGGCAATACCGAGGTGGAGGGATGGGCCCCGCTGCCGTGTATACGGTACCAGATTGTGAGGCAGTGGAGGAGTTTCCTAACCATTGGCATTAACCAAAACAACCCTCATTACCTTCATAGTCGGTGAATGGAGGAAATCAGAGTAAGAGAAGGCTGCCTGAGAACGTTCTTTATGTGACTGTGACAGACATGTTACAGAAGCACTCTCAGGGTAGTAATGAGGTGCCAGCTCTCCACTGCCAGCAAGAAGAAGCAGATGGACGCCTACTTCTCCACGCTGCCCCATGCTGCTAGAGAGGAATATCAGACTGTGGTCATCTGCTCAGAGGACCCAGATGTTTTCATCATGTGTTTGGCTTTCCATGACAAGATAGGTGCTCCGTTTTCCAGAAATGGTGGCACTAGAACCAGGACAAGGGTAGTTGATATCAGGAAAGGCGCTGCCGACTGTCGGGATAGTGTTCGTGTAGGGGCCTTCCTGGCATACTGCATTTACCGGATGTGACACTACCCAGTGCTTTCGCCAGTAAAGGGAAAGCAAGTGCCCTAAAATTATTGATAACAACGTAATATAAATGGCACCTTTGGAGAGTTGGGCCAGGAATGGGACCTCTCCCAGGACTCATGGACAAATTAGAGGCATTTACCTGCCTCCTCTAAAGCATCATCTACCAATGTCCAATGATCTGCGGTACCACTTGTTCTGTGCTAAAAAAGCGGAATGGAAGTCATCAGCTCCACACCATGCAGAGTTGCTTGCTCAAACACACACAAAGGGCCAACTACCGGCTGGGCTTTGGCACAGATGCTTGGAGCAGGGTCCACAAGTGCCAAGTCCCTGTTGGGCCCGAGGGTAGAAGATTTTTTGAAATGGAAAAGAAGGACTGAACATTTGGTAGTGGACTGGATGGATGGTCGACAGCAACCCGAATCTGTACTTGGATCTGCTGGCCTGTAAGTGTACAAGGCGATGTGTGCTACCATCATGTGTCTGTAGACTCAAATGCACCGATATGTGCCGTCTGCCATACTGGGCGACAAGTCATCCACATCATATAATGAGGAAGTGCGGATGAGGTGAGGATGAGGTGATGCTGAGCTTGGTTTGGACTTTAGATTCATTTTTAAAATACCATAACCACACATTATCAGTCGGCTGCGGAGCAGGCAGCAACAAGCCTTCTCTAACTGCTGCGGTCTTAGATAGCAAAGCAATTTTGTTTGGCTGCATCCTTTTTTTTCGTATCTCCCAGAAGGTGCTGGACATAACTTCAAGTACAGTATGCAAGGTGTGTTCTTATTTTCCTGTTGTTCAGTTTGCGGACATATAGCACATATTCTTTCACAGGCTCATCATCTGCGAGACATAGTTTTGAGTGGTGGGCTTGACTCGGGCAGTCCTTGGGACGTCATTGTCACATTTTAGATGGTCTCTTGAATTAATATACAAAATTAATGTTAGTACCTTCTAGCAAGATCTGCTAATGCATTGTTTTTTTTCCATGTCCGTTGTAATAACTCATGACTTCACCCATAGAGAAGGATGGTAACACATGATTGTCTCACACACCATGACCTATGATTCAATTGGCAGGGCTGTGCTACTTGCCAAAATGTGTTTTTCAAGCAGTTTCCACATGCTGCCCATGCAAGTGTTTGTCTTCTCTTTGATCCCAGATCCCACTAGATTCCTCGTGTCGTGGCTGAATAGTCAGAAGTAGTCATCATTCTGTTCTTGGGTGTACGTATGACAGTAGCTGCAGTCCTAATAAGCTGTGATTGCTCCCTGGGTATGGAGGACAACCTAGCACAGGGCAATAATGCAGATATTCAGCATCTTAACAGGATATGGGTTGGGCACACAGCTCCAGCATCGGTTCCAGAAGAGGGTTCCTTCAGAAGGTAATTGCTAGGACAAGAATGGACAAGAATGGCTATGCACACATCACCTGAAGTTGCTCTCACATTTCTATGATTTAGATGCCATCTACATACAAGCGTAAAACATCCCAGACGACAGGGTACTGCTGCCACGTGCTACCAAAATGCACAAGACACCCGCCTGCAAGTCATATTGCCCTCACCATAAAAACACATGATGCACGATTCTAGCCTTTCCACGCATGCTGTTGCCCCTCCCATACTTGATGCAGACCGGGATCCAGAATTCCCACCTGAATAGAAGCTGCCGGACACTGCCATTAGAATTTGGAACCATCTTGCAGATGTCCCGTACAACCCATTCATTTGAACAGAGGGCACATGCTTTAGGAGTGAATGTGATTACAATAACGTGTCTGTTTTTGGTGAATTATGCTTATTACGGTTTCCTGATGGTGTGTAGCGGTCCCATCTTCAATTTTCAATTCCAATTACAGTTTTTATTGTTTTTGTGGTAGAGACAGAAATGAAATCTTCGTCCCCTAAAACAAAGTCATGTGCATCAAATTCACTTTTCCAACTGCTCTAAGAGCCTTGCCATAGAGCCGTTTTTGGCGTCCATCCTTGGTTTGAACATAAAGGATACTTTAATTTATTACCTAGGACGAACTGAATCGCTACCCACTTAAAACATAGTCAAACGAACCCCAAAATAAATATCCTATCTGGTCTGGAGCCTAGATATGACCACTTACATGTGTTCAGAAGCATTTTGGCGGCCATCTTGAAAAAACACTGATAACACACAAAAAGCTACCACTGCTGCAATGCTATCACATATTTTCCAACTCTAGGGATGTAAGCTTGCTCAATCTCTATTAGATTATGGCCCAAAAGATACCGGTGGCCAAATTTGGGGTATGGCTTCATAGCCCAGAAGTAAATAATAAAGGTAAATGCACCTCTTGTAATCTTAGCAAGATATCATGTTTTGCACTGAGAGTATTTTGATCTACATCTGTAACACTAAGTATCTTTTTTCGATGGATTTGACAAAATGACTTATGGGTTTCTGATGTGTGCTTTCTTCTAATTGTCTTCCTCACAAATGCTCTGTTCTTGGTTGCTTAGGGAGAGGATAATTTGTTCTAGTTCACCCAGAGGGTATATTGGGTCAATCCTCCCACAATGCTCCAGTTTGGGGAAATTTCACCTCAATAAGGTCATGTGATCCACTAAAATCCTAAATCCTATTCTTAACTCATAAAAACCATGACTCATTTTAACCCACACAGCACTAGTACGCTCAGATTTTTTATCAGACCCATGAATGTCTTGTGGGTCCTTAAACTTTTTTAACACTTTTTTTAATCCCCAATGTGGTTAATAGAGTATAGGCACTTGCAATGCATTATGGGATGGTTAAAACACACCTTCGTTCACCGCAGAGAACCAGTCTTTTATTTTCACAGCACACCACTCTTCAGAATTAGAAGTCAGAAAGAAAGCTACCAAAAACCCAATACATGTGGGATAGCATTTCAAATTGCTTTGAAATTTCTATTTTATTAAGAGTTTACTATCTTTCTCCCATCTTGAGTTTTTCTTAGGACTCAGCAGTCACAACTCAAAAATTAAAGTTATACATATACCCCAATCATATTATGTTTTTTGCTGTAATGGTCCTTCATTTTTTTTACATTTTTTTCCCTCCATTTGCTCTTTAATGAAAATGCCTCAAGAAAGCCCATCAATATATTTTACTAATTTCACCAAGTCAAACTTTTTATTTTGAATGAGTCATGTGAATAAGGTATAAGCAATTTTTCCAAGCTAATTTATTTATCAGCACAAATTGGGAGGTTTTAAATTATTTTAAAAAAAAAAAAAAAAAAAAAAAAAAAAAGACCCTATTTTTTTTTTGACTGAGCAGACTTAAAGGTATAGTCACACCGAGACAGGCTCCCGAACCCCAACCACTTCCACTACAACAAGACCGCAACTTTTTTCAAACGGCTTACAGTCTTGTTTCAAACTTGCAAAATTGACAATTTTTCATCCCGACCAGGGATGATTAGTCTCGAGTATCCCCGTCGTCAACGATACAATGGATGCTGAAACGCCGAGCCGTAGGCGACAGCATTATGGAATCAACAAGATCAAGCATGTTATTGGCGACGCCACTTGTTCAGTCCCCGATTAGTCGCCGACCTTGAAACGACAGCACAGTCATGACATGTCCGCTGTCAAGACTGCTCGTCGAATTGTCGCCGAGTTGTTGACGCAAGAAGTAATCCCTTCACACATGAAGATAACCCTCGACGCGACCCCCCACCTCTTCCCAATACAACAAGAACCACATTTCTTTCCGAAGTCGGCTGCAGTCTTGTTTAAATTACAAGACAGAGATGCTCATCGCCGAGCGTAGGCGATCAACAAGTCACTTTCATGTTCTCAATCCAGCGCAGACCTCAACACGACAGCACCAGTGGCTGTCACGACTGCAAGTCGGCGACATTATCTTCGTAGTCGCCGAGTTTAGTCGCCGATTCAACATAATCTAGTTGGCTTGCATTTTCTCTCCCGCTTGGCGCAGACTCATTGCCGACCACTTTCCAACTTGCACACACCACTATGATGCGCACCAACTCCTCGGCTACCGCTTCCAACCGCTCATGTGTTCAAGCCGACCATCCCCGATTCCCAAACCCGCCACGATTTTTTTAAAGCTGCAAGTAAAAATTGTGGCCGGGTTTTTTTCAATTTGCCACAATGCTCTCGACCACACAAGACTGCAGACTATACAGGACAGTCCCAGACTTGGCCAAAACTACTACACCTGAAAAAGAAAATTGCCCCGATTTTCTAAAAAGGCCATCGGCACTCTCAGTCTTGAGCAGTCTGGAAGCGGTTTTCTAGCAAAAAACGGCTGTGTGACTGCGCTTACTATTTCAATAGTCGTTCTTTCGTCGTAGCAGTCCCAAACTCACAGTGGAAGATCCGTCTTTACCAGCTGATAGTTTCATCATCCAGGTTGCTCATGCCGTAATTCCTCTCTTGGGGACTTTAGACCTCACAGTCATACTATGATGTGGCCTATGGTTGTGGCTCTCTCCACAATCGCAGTTTGGTGAAGGTTCTACTCCGATCTTGTGAAGGAAGTGTTCTTTTAGCGACCACGCAGTTTTCTGAGTCTGTTGAGGTTGACACCCATGCTTTCCTATCAAGGGTCACAGCCTTTGGGCTTGCTAGATGGGCTGTCCAAAACTGCTTTAGGTTCAAAGTAGAGGATGACCATTGCCTCAGACATCGTCATTGATCCAGGATGATCGATAGGGATACGTGACTGCAGTGTCATGGATTGGGTATCAAAGTGATTCCGTGAATTCTCTGATCCTCAAGGGTGTTGGTGGTGGATTAGGCTACCAGGGGTTCATCACATTTCTTTTCCTTGGCGACTTGATCGTCTGAAGGTCCTCCTAAGGTTTGCAAGGGCTATGCTAGACAGAATTTGGAAGGTATTCTACAAGGGCGTCGCCAAACGGCAACCACTAACAGGTCTCATTGCATCATTTAGAACGTCATCAATCTTGTGTGAATGTACGCTGTGACTCCATACTGGTGCAAGCTTATCAGGCGGTGGAGTATGCCAACGGCACCAGTTGACTGTAAGTAGTGTCAAAGGATGCACCACCATCCAGTTCCTGCGAGCTTCTGAGGAGGTTGACACGAGACTGCGTCTTGGCCGCGACTGCCTGGTGTGTTTGATTGAAAGTAAGGCGGCAGTCCATTGTGACGCAGGTACTTCGGTGTTGGGCCGTGTGACAGCTCTTCTCCATCTAGATATGAGCTTTAGTTCTCTTTTTGCGTCATCGATTTGCAAGGTGGAAAACAGAAGCTGACAGTCTTGGGTTTGCGAGTTTCAAAGTGCCATCGTTGGAAGAATTGGCTTACGTGATTAGGTCTTTCTGCAGCATTGTTTCTAAGGACTCAAAGCAATCACAGCTATTCAAGTGCCGTGTCGTCTGCGTAGGAGTACTGCGAACATCTCCCTTGGCATATCTGAGACGTACATGTTGAAGACTTGGGTGCCAGGACAGAACCTTGGGGCACCATTTCCGAAGTTTCGCTTTCTCCTCACTACTGCGTTTCCATTTGATGTCTCCAAAGACGAAAGATCTTTCCCTTGGATGAGAGCATAATGAACTTGACAAAGCTTGACTCTAGGGAGATTTTGAGTAGCTTGAGTAGAGACCTCGGTGCCAGACTGTAACGTACGCAGCAGTTAGGTCTATGAAGACTGCTCCAACTTCTGCTTCTTCTGGGCTGTCTCGATGTCATTAACTAGTCTTGCTATCTGATCAGTTTTTGATTTACCTCTTCGAAACCAGCTTGGGTGCGGGGTAAATTTGGCCTCGACCGTATCATTGAGCTGCCGAGTCATCAGTCACTCAACAGCTTATAGATGTGAGATCGTAGCGAGATGGGTCTGTAACTCTTGGGGTCATTTGCTGGTTTCTTGGGCTTAATGCCTTGAAGTCTTCCATCGGAGGGAAATTGACGTTCCATGCAAGTAGAAGGAATAGTTGGAGCCATCGCAAAGCTTCGGGTGCCATATTCTTCAAGATTATGTATGGATTGTCATTGCCAGGAGCTTTCCGATTCTTGAGAACTTTAATTGTTCGTTGATCACATCGTAGGTGAATGGTTGGACTTGGGCCTGGACGGTGGAGAGGTTTGTAGAAAGCTGTTTAATCTTTAATCTCTGTATTAACATCACGAGAGTGGGGCCCCCGCCCGTGGGATGTGGGTCTTGTGCCACTTTCCATTGTGACATCCTGAAGCGATTGAGTTTGCGAGGTCATGACACTGGTTAGCTGGAAAGCTACGCCCGTTGAGCTTGTTGATGGTGTTTCCAATGCTGCGGCTTGAGTGGGTAAAGTTGATTTGGATATCTCCTCCCCCATCTGGTGCGTCTCTTTTGGCCATCAGATCCAGTCACTGGTTGCCTTTTGCTATTCTCTCAGTATCTCAGTTGGTATTACAATACGCTTTGTAAATCGTCGCATGCCTTGTCCACAGGTGGGGGTATGGATTCCTTCTGCCTCTTGGAATGGAAGTTTAGAGTCTACTTGAGTAGCATGGGAGCATAATTCGAATATACATCGTTGAAGTTAGATGAAGCCGGGTCTGGCAGCGTTCATGACATTTCGCTGGTGAATTGTTTGAACTTGGGCCAGGTTGGTTTCCTGAAATTCATTCTTTCTGTAGAGGCTGGAGATCGTGACCTTGATGTCACTGGTACCAGGATAGGCAATGACCTTGATCTAGGAACAGGGAAATCTTGTTCCGATAGCTAGCTTTTTCAATAGTTTTGTGAGTCATCCCGTGGTTCTGCGCCCCCCTCAAAACCTCTGATATGGACTTTCATCTGGAGAGATGGGATTAAAGGATCTTCAGAGAGCTTAAATCCCTTCTGTTGTGCCCTAATTCTACAATACCCAACAAAAAAACCTTTCTGACCATTGCACGTGATTTTATCCATTCATTTTAAATCTTTGACATTATGACTTATTCAGTTCCATACTGGTCACTTTGTTAATTGTCTAGTTTCACAACATTTATTCAATCACTCATTTTTTTTTATAACAAAAAGAGTTTTTTTTTTATTCGTTGGAGTCAGGGCATGTGTCAAGCAAAAGACTGGTGTTGTTATATAAAATTGAATGTGTCTTGTTTGACCTGAAATCTTTGAATGTCTCTTTAAATTCTGCTCACATTTGTCACCTAAAGTATTGAGTAAATACTTTGGGTCTGGTCCAATTTTCATTGACTGCATAGAATATTTTAATTTACACATATTAATTTGTGTAAATGTTAAGTGTGAACAGTTTTGTTGTTTATTCATTTCAAGATTTCACACTGTTCCAGGTTAAACTCTATGGTCCGTATGCACCAAAGAGTTTAGACCGAGTCTAAAGTTAGACCTGCTACGTTTAAAATTTTGTCCCCACCAGAAAAGACATTTTCTTTACAGAAAACAAACACAAGTTCTTTTGTATTTTTTGAATTTGCATTTAAATCTTTCAAATTTTGCTATGTAACGTTGACGAAAAAGTGTGAATAACTAAATTTGAGGCAAAACGAATTTTGACTTCAAATCAGGTCTAACTCTGAAACCGTCTATACCTAACTTTTTGTGCATACGTACCCTATGTGTCAAATATATTTCCTAGAGCCTTTTCAAAATTGTGGTTGTTAAGAGCTAAATCCACTCCACTATCTACAAAAAAGCCTGATAATAATTTTTACAAATGTAAAAAGTCTGGCTTTACACCTAAACAATTGTTTGTATCCACAACTCACCAAGACAAATTCATAATGCATATAATACAGGCATTTCATTTACTTTTCTTCCAAGATCTTTCCTATGAAAGTTTACTTGTCAAAATATCACTGTGGTTTCTGTAATGTGTTAATGCTATCTGTGAATTGTCTAGCTGAATAACTGTTTATGTGCTGGTTTGGCTTCAAAAAGTCAAGGGGGGATTAGAGATGCAAAGTAAATACAAGCAAGTGATATCAAGTAGAGAACACAAAAAATTGAGATGCTCAAAATACAGGCTTCATCTTTTATTAAGTCTAAAGGAGATTTGTAGCAAGTTTTCCCCTGATTTAATTAACCATATTACGTTATTATTAATTTCTGAAAGACTTCACAATAGCAGATACATTAAACACTCCCCCCCACACCACCACCCTACCAACACACCACACTCTATTTTGCCTTTGTGGGCTCATAAGGAATGATCTATTTGAATTAATATTCTTGGCGTCTAGATTGCGAGTCTTAAGGGGGGAAATGGCGTCATTTCCTACAATATTATGATTATTTGAAATCACAGCACCATAATTCTTTGAATACAAGCAAGTATATACCAAAAAATGTTCGGTTATGATGAAGACTTTTTCAAATATATTTGTTCGTTATATCGACCCTCCGGTATGCTAATTAGCAATTTTGCCCCCCATTTATCTCAAAAATAGAAAGTTATTTGAACATAGTTTGTTTCTTAAACAATTACTATGGCTAGGATCTGTGAAATCTTGCTTAGCAAAGTGAATTAAGAAAAACAGATGTCATACGCTACTAAGGTAAGCAGAACAATCCTGTAAATATAAAATGTTCTGCTTACCTTAGTAGCGTATGACATCTGTTTTTCTTAATTCACTTTGCTAAGCAAGATTTCATACTGGGAACTGGATGTGAAATCCTCTTCCACTCTGGGTGTAATCCCTGAATCAGCTGTTCAAGGCTTGATTTGATGCTGGATACATTTCATTTGAGAGTCATTTATACCCTCCTAAAAATTTAAAGACACTATCAGTGATTTATCCAAAAGAGTCAAAATATTTAAAATTTGCAGGAATAGCTTAAAAGTGAGGGATAGGCCTGTAGAATTCTCATTAGTTACTTGTTCCAACTGAAGAATTGACAGAAAAGAAAGAAAACAGCAGTGTTCAAAGATACAAATCTCCATTCAATTACGTGTTGTAGTAAGTGTTCCGATTTTGTCCTTATTAGGTTGCTACTGGTCCTATTATTCGTAGGGGATGTTAGGATACCTATACTTATTACAGATATGCAAAAATGATGATTTTTTTTATTTTCTGATTTAACAAATCACTGATAGTGCCTTTAAGGGGGGACATGGTGTCAGTTTGCTTTTGAGAGATCAAATTGTAGTTTTCTAAATTTCTCAATTCTCATAACTTTCAGAGTATTTTACTTTTTATTTGGTGAAAATCGGACATTTCGTTCAAATGTTATGGTTGATCGGAGTGTACAGCATCACACAGAGAAAGACGGATTTCTTATGTTTCTTATTGTTTATCAAGCAGCTACATTTACTTTGTTTTTCATTGTTTTTCAAGCAGTAATATTTAAGAGAATTACAAAAATAAATTAATTTTGGGGTAAAATGTGACCATTAACAGATTTGTTTTTAAATAAAAAAAAAATAGTATTATTAATAGAATTGATAAATTGAGAATTAAAAAACAAAATTGCAATAATTGATTTAATAATTGATTAATTAATAATTAAATGCTTCTGGACCTTTATTGGCCTATCTTTTTGCCATTTTTCGAAGGTTGCAAACTTGCCCCCCCCCACTTATCTCAAAAACGGTTTGACCAATTGACTTCAAATTTGGCACAAAACTAGTTTAGTGTACATACTATGATCCTATGAGAGGATTTTGTATAAAATCATTTAGTTTTTGAGTTACATTGATTTTTGTATGCCACCAGCAGCAAAATTGGCGAGAGAAGTTTGAACGGTTGCCATGGCAACACGCAATATAATTTTGGTAAATGCTCTCATAGGATTGCTCCATGTAACAGTGTGGCATTTTGTTTGTTTTTCGGCACACGAGTATATTAGTTTCTTGTACATCTGAACCAGTATCTATGCCTGAATGCAGCACAAATTAGGGTACCTAAATACAGGGTAATACATAACATATAAAGAGAAAAAATGAGATTTGTCCTCAAAGATAGTTACATTTTATCAGTACAGTGAATTAATGAGGTTTTGTTGATATGCAGATGAGCTCATTAATATTCATTAACATGTAGATACCTTACTGCAAAACTACAGAGCATCAGAAGTCAGTCTACCACCCTATCAAGTTTATTTAAGTTCATGGGTAGTTACAAATTGTAAGTACAGTGGATTAATGAACAGTCCACAGACAAACAACGTTAACGAGGGGGATACGTGACTTTTCTTTTTTTTTAAATATGGGACACACAAGTAGCAAAAATTAGACACACAAGCAGTGACGGAAGAGAAACTGCTAAAGAAATGGAAGTTCACACAGATACCTCAGCACATATGACACATAACCAACATAAAGATATAATAATCAATGTCTTGATAACATTATAAGCTAACCACTATTTGGAGCGCCAAAGACATACACCACCTCATAACAGAATATAAGCATCCACTACTGTGAGGGCCATAACATAGTGAGACACCATTATGGCCAAAGAGGAAGCAAGGCAGGCAGAAAACCAGATGGAGGGATGACTTAATCTCCACAGATGTAACGAGTAGTAGTCCATTTTCCTGAAAACCCAATTTCACCGACGGGAAGGCCAATTTTTAGCGTAGCATCTGGTGAATCTCTGGGGAACGTATTTTCGTATGTGATTTGGGTACAAGCATCCCATCCCTAAAATACTTGGGTACTTAAAACTTTGTTTTTTAATGCAGTTTTTACTTCATTTACACTTTGTCTCAGAATTCCGGACTTTTTTTATTTAATCCGAAATTCCCGGAAAAGGTTACAGCGCCAACACCTACCTGCCAACACGACGTGGACAAGCCACCATGAAAACACATAAAAAGAACATGTCAGCAATATATTATTAAAAATATGGTGGGTACTGGCTAAACCTGCTTTCCCTTTCAGCTTCTCATATAAATATCATGACATAATCTTTTAAAAACATGCTTGTTATCTTATTGTGTGGTGTATATAACATAGGTGTGTGTAGACCCATAATAAGATCATTTTTTACAGTGTTTAACCTTTCACATTTATGTCACATTTTAATTTTTTCTTAGAGGATAATTTGATTCATTTTTAGAAAAATAAAATATGATGCGTCTCTGACACAAAGATGAACCCGACATCATTCTGTTTTATTAAAATTCATGTTGTTGTGGTATCTTTGTAATTTAATACACAGCACTGAGGACAACGCGGTGCGTATTACCGTGTCATACCATGCATGATACGGTCGGATTTTCCTAGGGCAGGAACCGTATCGTACCTAGCATGAATACATGGCTGCGCGCGCACCGTCAAAATCCCGCCTTGTACATTCGATTCGTTGGGTATAATCATATCCAGTCAGGCCCGGATGGCGCTGGTGGCAGTTTCCCATCCCCAGAGACCGAACTAAGCTCTCGAATCCAATTTAGAAGCCCCTCAGTGCATAAGCATTACGGATCTAAAATGGTCGTATTCTGGGCTTGTAAATCAGTATTTGCCGCCTAAACCCTACATAAAAGATATACTTGCATGTAAATCTATAATACAATTTATGTTAGATTTATTGCATGATATGGTTATCTTAAATATTAACTGAATAAATCATATATTGAGCGAAGCTAGTGTGAGGGGTTATAAAGCGTGTTATTGCCATATAAATCCACTCATAAAGAGAAGATTCAGGTGGCTCTGAAAAGAGCCGTTTTGACACCGACTGCCCTTTAATATATAATCTTAGGAAGATTCATGGTGTACGTGCATCTCAGGGAATTGGTGGGCTATATTGATTAAATTGTGACACTCTTATTCGCTCTTTGGAAAAATGTGCTCTGAAAGAGCCGTTTTGGCGTATTAACGCCTATAATTCTAATCTTGTGATGGCTGTACTGCTCACGCCATGCCTAGTGGATGTTGCACTCTTTAACCAGTCACACTTGGCGGTGGGGTTTGTGGGTTGGCGTCGGAGGGTGATTTCCTGCCGGTAGACTCTGAGTAGAGGAATGTCCACGGTCGGCCTTCTACGACCGCGTACCCCGCGGGCACCTGGACGAAAGTCCTGGCGAGCTGGTCATTAGATTCCACGCATCAAACTCAGCAGACCACTTTTTAAACGGCGTGCGTCGTCCAACTCGGCAGTCTCAGAATGCAGTCACCTGACCTTCCTTAGATTCAGTCAGAGCTGGCTTTGAGGTTTTCCTCTTGGCCCTGCGTCTCCTCAAAATTCTTCTCCATATTTGCCAACTTAGCCATCATGGGTTTCAGACTTCCACCTAGATTTGAAGATAGTTTTCAACTTCAAATTCAGAGTCGCGGTTTTGGGAATCTCGCCGCGTGAAATTCTTTCTCTCCACGTCGTTGTTGTAATTTGCAGTCTTCCATTGTGACAATAAGGACAGCTTCGTATATGAGAAATCATTCGCCTTTTCTGTTTGTTTATTATATGGGAATCCTAGCGAGAACAGGTTTCCCCGTTTCCTTTTTAACCAAAACGAACTTTATTTAGTAATGTCAATGATGGATAGCAGGTTACTCTCGATTCAATCTTGCTTGCCAGCTTACGGATCGCAATCTTGAACGTGAGAAACTTGTTGCGCTAGGATCCTACGGAGTGTCAGAAAAGGCGGGATGCCAATCAGTGTTTCTGGCACTTCGGTGCTTGACGCGATTGGTCGATCGACGGATCCTGGCTGACCAATCGTGTTCTTGCACTTTGTGTCTTGACGCTGATTGGACGATCGACGGGTCCTGGCGAAGTCAGGTTGTTAATATGTCATTCTGAACGTCCTTATCGTAATTCTAACAAAATCATCCTTCTCCTTTTATAATGATTGCCATGGTATTCCGTTAAGGAAAATGATGCAATAATCAGAGGAGTTTAATTAAAACAAAATTAACAAAACATAAATGAATTTTAGATGTAGGATATAAGAGCTATATTGTGCACAACAGCAATTATTAAAATATTTTTAGTTGATTTTGTTTTTTTGTCATGTCATGGGCGAGCGGCTCTCTCAGAGCCACCTACCATGACAAAGAAAACAATGAGATAAATATATCAAACATTCCAAATTTCAGAGCCACCTGTTTTTTTACGCTTGAAATCATGTTCTATAATAAAAATATAAAATGATTAGGCCTATCCTGCTATATAATTACATCTCAAGGTCGAATCGATATATTCGCTATGTCAATATAGAACCTTCAATATCAATATATCATTTCTCTAAATAAAATATAACAATGAAGGCTATTCGACCTATCTGTATTATACTTTAATTGTTTAGAAAACGATTGTATTCTGATAGGTAAAGATGATTTAGGTTTTCACAGTCTATTCCTTGTTTGTGCATGTTTGAAAACCAGTGGAAGAAAGTGTTGAAAGTCTATAGATGTGCACATTCTGTAGATAGCTAAGCAGTTTCTTAGCAGACGCGCGTTTCTGGAATCATTCTTCATCGTTTGCTTACTGCCCATTTGTCTTTATAAAACCTGTATTTGTTACAAAGAGAAGTAAAATCTCAAGTGAACGAATTGTGTATGCCTATTCCATCACAACAATTACGAGTTCAGAGATTTAGACGGAAAGAGGGTTTGTAATTTAACTCGTTTGAGTATGTTCATTCGTCTTTCCCCTCCGCTCTGTAATAACAAATAAGTTGCTATACTACTGTCGGTTAAGATATAATAATGAATTATATCCTTAAAATTCAAACCCCCTGATAATATTTGACCACATCTGTTTTCACTCGAGGAATAAGGAATGAAAGTAAGCGTATTTTGTCGAATCGTCTGGTAGCTTACACTAGAGTAATAGTCCGCGTCCTGATTGGTTGTTTAATCCTCCATTCTCATTGGTTAATTCTGCTTGAAGCTGAAATGGGGCCACAAAAAAAACCCATTTTCTTAGGGTTGTGCTTTCTTAAATGCTAATAAATGTTTAATTCTTAGCATGACTTGAAAATATTTGATTTTTTTTTTTTTTTTCATAACACGTGTGAAGTCAATGAATAGAATCAAGTAACCAAGATTGATGCCCGATTTTCAACATCTCATTAAATGTCGGACATCAATCTTGGTCACTTATTCTATCCTTTACATGTAAACAAAATCAATATTCAAGTCATGATAAGAATTAAATCATTTATAAGCATTTTAAGAAGCACAACAATCTAAGAAAATGTGTTTTTGCCCATTTAGCTTCAAGCGAAGTAACCAATGAGAATGGAGGATGAACAACCAATTATACTCGACTAATACTCTTAAGTGGAAGCTACCAGACGATCTCGACAAAAATACCGTCATTTCATCATTATCATCGAGTGAAACGAATGTGGTCAAATATTATCAGGGGTTGAATTTTAAGGATATAATTTCATATTATTCTTAACCCGACACTTAGCTTAGGCCTACGTTATGTTTTATACAATAGGAGGAAGAAGAATTACCTACTCAAACGAGTAAATTACAAAACCTCGTTCCGTTCAAATCTCTGAACTCGTATTGTGTAAATGAATAGGCACACAATTCAGTTCAACTTGAGATTTTAGCTCTTGTAACAAATACAGGTTTTAATAAGAAAACCTGGGCAGTAAGCAACTGATGAAGGAATGATCCCGAAACGCGGCTCCTCTAAGAAACTGCTTATCCTATTACAGAATGGTCACCTCTATAGAATTCAACACTTTTCTTCAAGGTTTTCACCATGCACAACAAGACTAATGAACTGTGAACCTAAATCAATCTTACCCTATCGAATACAATCGTTTTCTAACCAATTTAAATATATACAATCGTCGAATAGGCCTATCATTTTTTAGATTTATGTATAGAAAATGATTAATATTGATATTGAAGGTTTTCTCTATTTGACAGATCGATAATAATCGTTTCCTGACCTTTTGAGATGTATTATAAGTCCGATAGGCCTATCATTTTATATTTTATAATAGAAAGATTTACTCGATAAAAAAAAGGTGGCTCTGAAATTTGGAATGTTTGATAATATATCTCATTGTTTTGCTTTGTCATGGTAGGGCTCTGAAAGAGCCGTCAGCCCATTACAGTGCAAAAAATAATACACCTAAAAAATTATTTTTAATAATGTGGATGTTGAAATATACTCTTTATATCATACTCTAAATTCAGTCTGTTTTAGGAATTTCTGCTTTAATCTAAACTCCTCTTGATTATTGCTCATTTTCCTTAACGAATAAATGGCATCATTATAAAGGAGAAGGATAATTTATGTTATAACTTTTTTTTTGTATAAAAGGGCAGATTCAGACTGAAATATTAACACCTGCCTTCTCCAGATCCTCATCGCCAATCAGCGTCACACAAAGTGCACAAACCCCGATTGGTCGCCAGGCTCCGTCGATCGTCCAATCACATCAAGCACGAAGTGCACAGAACACTGATTGGCTCCCGCCTTTTTCTGACACTCCTGATGATCCTAGCAACCAGAGTGTCTCACTCAAAGCTGCGATCCGTCAAATGGACCAAACAGCATTGAATCGAGAGTAACTGCTTACCATCATTGACAATTAACTAATACAAGTTCGCTGATGGGTTAAAAGCAACGGAACTGTTCTCGCTAGGATCCAGTATATAAACCAACGTAAAGGCGAATGATTCTCATATACGACTTGTACTTATTGTCACAATGGAACCTGCAATTACACAACGCGTGGATAGAAAAGACCATTTCACCCTCGGCGAGATTGCCCAAGCAACCTGCGATTCTGATTTGAAGGTTTGAAAAAAATCTCAACTCTAGGCTGGAATGTCTGAACCCCATGGATGCGAAGTTGGCAAATACGGTAAAGATTTTGAGGAACGCAGGCCAAGAGAAACTCAAGCCAGCTCTGACACATCTAAGGAAGGTCAGTGGAATGCAATCTGAGACTGCTGAGTTGACGAAGCACCCGCCGAAAAAGTGGTCTTGCTGAGTTTGATGCAGTGGAATCTACTGCTCTCGCCATGACTTGCGTCAGTGCACGCGTGGGTCAGCGTCGTAGAAGCGACCGTGGACATTACTCTAACTACCAGAGTCTACGGCAGAACTTCACCCTCCTCCGCCACCACCGCCAAGATGTGACTGTCACTATCAACACCACTATGCGTCGTGTAGCAATACAGCATCAACAAGATTATCTTAGGGCCGTTAAACGCCAAACCGGCCTTTTTCAGGCCACATTTCTTCCAAAGAGACATAAGAGTGTCACCATTAAACAATATCGAACACAATTCCCCTTGAGATTCACTTACACCATGAATCTCCTTAATATCTAATATTTAAATGGGCAGTCCTTGCAAACGGCTCTGTTCAGAGCCACCTGAATCTTCTCTTATGAGTGATTAGATGGCAATACAACGCATTATAACCCCTCACACTAGATCGCTCATATATGAATTATATTCTGTAATTATTAAGATAACCAACATGCCTAAATCACAAATAAAATTGGTATTATGGATTGTAACATGCAATCTTCTTTAATTTGATATGTTTAGGCCTGCAATACTGAATTTACACGCCCCGAATCCGACCATTTTAAGATCCGACATGCTTATTGACCTGCGGGGCCTATCTAAATTGGATCTAGAGCTTAGTTCGGTTCTCGTGGATGGGAACTTGCCACCAGCAGCCCTACGAGGCCGGACTGGCGTATTGATACCCACTAATGCGAATAGTACGGGGGATTTTGACGGGCGCGCGGCGCCATGTCCTCATGCTAGGTACATACGGGTTCCTGCCCTAGGAAAATCCGACCGTATCATGCATGGTATGACACGTTAATACGCACCGCGCTGTCCTCATTGTGTGTATTCAATACAAAGATAACCACAACACATGATTTAATAAAACCAGAATGCATGTAGGGTTCTCTTTGTTCAAGTAGCAGTCATATTTTAGTTTTCTAAAAAGGATCCAATTCCTCCTCTACGAACAATTACAAATGTTGCATAAATGTAAAAGGTTTAAAAACATGAAAAAATGCATCTTATAGGGTCTACACACACCTATTGTATTAAAGACACCACACAATAGATAACAAGCATGTTTTAACAAGATTATGTCATAGATATTTATATAGATGAGTTAAAGGAAAGCAGGTTTAGACCAGTACTCACCATATTTTGAATAATAAAGAACATAAGCACAACCCAGTATGAATGAATAAATTCCATCTTGGCAGGCAGACTATGCCTTGCATCCAACATTAGCTATAAAACAAAATGCAAGAGTGACTTTTAAACTTACATTTTGTTTGAGAATAAGCTTTCCTGAGATATCACGATCCATAAGCAAAACAGAAATGCTAATAATCATGAAATCATTTTTTTGCAATTTTTTGTCAAAAATTATACATTTTGACCATAGTCAGGACAGCATGGCCATATTTTAGCATCCCATGAACATGCTTGCAAAAGAAGTTCCAAACAAACCGAGTCTTAGGGTCATTGGCTTTTGAATCCATACAACCGGCAGCCACTGACTCATGTATACCCATACAGAATGATCAGAGCTGAGAGGGTTCAAGGCAGACTCTAGGTTTCGAAATATATTTTTTGTGCAGACAATTAAAAATATAGTCATCTAGAACTAAGATAGTCGGCTAAAATGCGTGAATTCCGAAGTTAGAGATACATGGGATTTTTCATTTTTCATTTAGTATACATGTACATAGTACTAGTGCCATATAAACATATCGTGCTTCAAAATTCCGCATCCGACAAACGTTGTGATGTTTACAGGACTTCGATTTGACTTAGTTATTTTACACAGTGATTTAGAAATTGGAACAAGCATAATTATATGCAAAAACATGATTTGTTTGAAAATTAATGCACCCGTCATCGGAAAGCTCTGAGTCAGCCTTTAAACAGATCAGCCACCACAAATCCTTTCTAACAAGGCAAAATGGACCCAAATTTTGACTGTGTGAATTCCTGCGAGATCGCCAATGGGATCCAACTTTAGTACAAGCTTCTGTTATTTCTATACATATCAAAGATCAATTTGAGATGGCTGACTCGTGCATGTTCTCTGCTCACACTCTGATTCTTTATAGTTAGCGTCCAAAAAGAGACGCTTTAATCATATGGTGCAATTTTGCTGGTCAATGATACTGCGTCCTTGTAAATAGATCTTTTATCTCAATGTTGTGAAAGAATGCTGAAATCCTGTGGGTGCATTGTATTTACTACCCTTTCAAATGAACATCAGAATTTTCATAGAAAAATACAATGTATGGCCAGCATCTTCATGCATCTCCCATCATTCACAAGTGCTGTGTGACGCACACTATGCAAAGGCTAACTAATAACACTGGATGCTTATCACGTCACTGAGTTATAAGAACTTATAATAGCCCGATTTTAAGTATATATAATGGCCTTCACCCGCAAAACCCCTTCTGTAAAGTTTTGTAGCTGGATTCAATCCGTTTTGATTTGGAGCTAAAAACCGATTTTGTAAGCCCCTGAGTACTGTGTAAAATTATATTGGTCGACCAAAAGGGTTGCCCACATTTTCGCCCATAACATCTCAAACCAACATCCTTAGCCTTAAGATTTCACAGGTAAATCAGAAAAATAGTATAGCTTTCTTCGGCAATAAACAAGATTGTAACGCACTACTGTAAAATCTGGGGTTATGGCAGATGATGCTATTAGTGATCAGACGCATGTCCCTTTAAAAGGTCTAAGTATTGCAAGAAAAAAGAACCATCGAGTGGGATGTATTTTAATAGAGTTTTAGGTTTCAACTGTTTGTTTACTGCAATCTGAAGTCTTCCACCATTTTTTCTAACCATGTAGCAATATTTTTCTACAGATTAATAAACAACCTTACACAAAATAGAAAAATTCATACATGTGAAAAAAATTGGTGACTCAGTTTCTACAAAAAGTCTGATCATTAAATTCATGAAGGACAAATCAAAGTGATATCACGCAAATCTAATATGAGTTTTTTTCCTTGAACCACTACAACATGTCTTCTCTTTCCATATCCTGTTCTCACTCAATATTTTCTTTCTCTTAGCTCAGCATATAACAGCTTATATTGGATTTGGCTGCTTTCACAACTCCACCATATATGCAGTTCTTCAATGGCACAATTTTCAATTGACAATTAATGTGTCTGAGCAAGCTATATTGAGTTGAATCAATGAAGGCAGAGCAAGTAATGTGTTCGCTTGATGTGTCAGCAGTTGTCTCACATCAGGTTCACATCGCAGTTTTATTCACCCCTCGAATATGAGCATGGCCTATCTCATCTTGGCAGTTCAAATGCTGTAGATATGGCTCAAAATATTTTGGTTACCCTGAGGCAAGTTTGATAAACACATCAATATTGTCATAACCATGGTAATACTCTCAGTAACCATGGGTAATAGCTTTCATAACCATGGCAATATTGTCATTAACCGATGGCAAATTGTCATAACCCTTGGCAATATTGTCAAACCATGGCAATATTGTCATTACCATGGCAATTTGTCTTAAGCCTGGCAATATTTGTCATATAACGGCAGGTCAATATTGTCAGTAACCAAGGCATATTGTCATTAA
>JAMKCH010060217.1:0-11638 GCA_023653785.1 Ophioderma brevispina
TCTGGAAATAGGGGCTAATCATTGTTTTCGAAATGCGTCAAAATCGCTCAAAAAGTAACATGTTTCCGCAGCATACACATTGCAAATAATTTTGATGTTTATATCTGCTCTAGAAGGACCAATTTACATGTATTTAACACAAACATTACCATTTTGTACATTGTATTTTTTGTGGGGGCAGTCATATTCGCCATAGGTTCGTACAGCAATGGCGCGCAGTCGCTCGATGATGGAATCGTTTCTTTTCAGCACATAAAGGGTTACTAGTAATTATTTTTTCTGATTATGTAATTAATTTTGTTTCATGCATATGAACATACATAAGCAGAAAAATATTTCAGGCAACAGGGTTTGCTCATTTTTATTCTTAAAATCACGCTCCCATTGGTGCCTAAGGGGGGTTCATAGGGACCCAAGCTAATTATCTCATTAACGGGCGAGAAATTTGGAAAGCAGCGCATCGACAAGTTACACAATTACAAAAAAATTAGAGTTCGAAAATATTTTTCATGAGTGAGAAATTGCCGAAAAACAAATCTTGGGTACTATGGAATGCCCCCTTAGGCACTTAATGGGCCCAAATCTGAGGAACAATCGATTGCAGGAATCTTGCCATGTATGCCTACAAAGGGTATGACTCATGATTTGTATGTTATAGCTCCCTTTATATACCCATTTTAGAGGTCTGTTAAACTAGGTTTTTTCATATTTGCCTGCAAAATTTACACAGGATGTAGTCAGTGGAATAAATAATTCAAATCAGCTGTCAAAACTTTTTCCCCATTTATATTTGTTCTGGTTTTATCTTAATAAATGAGCTGTGCAGGAAGACTTGAACAGACCCAGTGTGACTTTATGCTCGTTTCTTGTGCCAGATCACATAAAGTATGAGCTAATAACATCACAATTCCCATGGCGCAGTTCAAAAGCTTTCATTCACCACTGTATTGAGCAAATACATCCCCCTGTATTTTAGTATGATTTAGGATATCCAGGACATGCATGGTTAGCTGTTGTTAACATTTGTCCATCCAAGGCTACTGAACTGAGCCCCTGGTAGATTAATTAGCAAGCCTTACCGCATAGTGTTATCAGGCAATATTTTGTCATTCCAAACTATAGGAGTTGGAGTCAACTACAACTCCCTTGTTTTTTAATTTTTTTTTTTTTTTTTTTTTTTTTTTTTTTTTTTTTTTTTTTTTTTTTTTTTTTTTTTTTTTTTTTTTTTTTTTTTTTTTTTTTTTTTTTTTTTTTTTTTTTTTTTTTTTTTAAGCTCACCCCTTCCCGGACACCTAAAAATTTGGAAGGGGAGAAAAAAAAAATATATATAAAGGACAAATGGGAGGAAGAGAAAAAGTAAAAGAGAGAGAAATGTGAAAGAACAAAAAAGAAAAGAGGGAAGAGAAATGGAAAAGGAGAAGAAAAACCCATGAGTTTCTAGAGACTAAACCCCCTTCCAGAATTTGGAGACGCAAAAAAAATTGAGTCAACCGGTGAGAAAAGCGAGCCTGAAAATATTTATAGTCAGGAGGAATTGTGGGTGCAGGGTGGAAATGGAGTACAGACTTTTTCTATCGATCGATTTTAGGACCTAAGCTAATAATTTCTGGAGGGTGTGCAAAATTTCGTGCAGTGCATTTTCTTGAAATCCAATATGGCCGCTACCACTCTCAAATTCATTCAAATGGCCATAATTTTATGAGCTCTATCTAGGTTTTAAAACACAAGGAATCTCCTGGACAGGTGTTTGATGTGATTTGATCACAACATTACCATCAAATCCAATATGGCCAACCCGAAATCCAATAAGCCCCGAAATCATCCAATTGACCATAAATCATCAAGTATTTGTGATAGAGGCATAATTCTAGGCTCTATACACAGTAAGAACTCATACCTGGCATTCGACGTGTGTTAACATGTTTACCATAAGCCGATGGCAGCCAAATATGACTGGCTTAAAGATCTTAAAACCTACCAAATTATCATATATTCATTCAATATATGGCCGCATTTTTACTTTAAGAATGTTGTCAAGCAAAAAAATACCAAATACGTAGTTTGTGATGTTCTCAAAAGACAGATCTCATACTTTAATTTAACTTTAATAATAATTTTGGGATGACTATTTATAACTAAATACAATACAGATGTATGTAAGTTATAGGTTTGTTTTAAAGCTTAAAAAAAAAGGCAACAATATTGGCTCACATCTTAAAATTTTTTGAATGTTAACGAAAAACAAAAATTGCAGATAAAGGATGTCAAATACGAAACAATACCTTAATTTACACCTTTATGATATTAATTAGTGATGTCAACTACTATAATATAGATATAATATAGGTTTTTTAAAGGATATTAAGCATGGCTATATGGCTGCCATCTGAATATAAAATGTAGATTACAGAGAAATGCCCACAATAAGGTTTCTAGGACCAAAACCTACTCTCTATACGTGTAAAGCATTTTAAAAACAACATATAAACTGCTACTGCAAAATGTGTAGAACACTGACATATCTGGATGTGTGCGAAATGCATTCTAGAGGTGTTAAACTAACACTTGCAATTGTGTCAATGGTAACATATTTTGGAACCTGCAGAAACATGGTTTATGTGTTAGATAATTCTGATATCATCAAATTATATGCGAGGAGGTGGTAAGATCATTTTAATGATTCCGAGCGATATTGACTTTTGAGCGCCATATTGGTTTGCAGGCAATGCAATCACTAAATTACATTAACACACTTCACCTCGTGCGCGAAACAACACCGGACAGAGTACCGCAAAAAATTGTCTTATCAAAAATACTTAAAGGTATTTTTTAGTGATTTTTGGACATGGAAGCAGCCATATTGGATTTTCAAAAATCCACTGCCCCACCACATTTTGCAACACCCTTCAAAAATTATTGGTTTTAGGTCCTAATAAAACTTAAAACTATCGATTATATAAAAGTCTGTATATATTTCCATCCTTCAGGCTGGTGTGCACTAATTCCACCTGACAATTATGTCAGTACAGGAACCTCTTGAGTCTTGCACACTGGAAGGTCAAGTTGGTTACGTCATTGATGGGAAATTGGGGGTCCCAAAGACGCCAGGAAGGGGCCATACGAGTCAATTAACTTTTGCTCCAATTCAAATACTACACAGCAGTATGGCCTGTAAATGCGAGGTGATAGGCCAAACCCCGTTAACAGGGGCAAAACAAGCTTTCAACTCGGTTTTACTACTACTCCAAAGCGATGGAGGGAACATGACACTTGCTTGAATGATGTAAAAGGAAAACAAGTACACCAATGAACCAATTCAAATCAGTGCATTTTTGCATTTATTAAATACATTGTGTATACATCATAAATTTTGGTACACACTTGGCACACCACATATTGTAGGAAAAGCTATGTGCAACTTGCAGTAGCATAGTTACGCTGAAAATGATTTCAAATATTGTTAGAAAGAAAGATATTCTATCTTAAATTTTGGTCAGGACAGCGACACGAATATGTTCAATTTCCCATATATTGCAATATTGCAAATAAATCTTTAAATAGGAGAAAAATAAATTAAAATTATGAGAAAGTAGGCAAAGCAATGCTTAACACCGAGTTGATTGTCATTGGACTGGATATTTAATATCAATAATAACAATCCCTTGTATTGAAGTACGGAAATACGGGGGAACTGGAAGAAGACATTGGAGAGAAAGATAATATATTTATATTGTAACATTTTTTACAAATGACATAAATAGAAACACTTGACATATCAGTAAAAACATTAAAAGAAATATCAGTAAAGTTACAAAGGATTCAATAAAATTTAACATTTAAGGTTACTGCACAAATTATAAAACGGCACTAAAATACTGAAAAAGACAAAGTAAGAAGGCCGGATTTCAAACATTTATTTCACGGTTAAAAGTATCAAACTAAAACAGAACTGATTTCATGAAATATTACTAAATTCCATTTGAAACTGATTTTTTTAACCTTGTATTAGGTTGTAAACGAGGAGGGTGTATTGAGTCCATCCCCATAATCACTGGTTTTGGGAACATTTCATTTCAACAAGCTATGTGATCCCACAAAACTCCTAATATTAACACATAAAAACCATGACTTTTACACTCATTTTAGCCCTAAAGGTGTAGTATAGGTCTTGTGGTTCTTAAACTTCTCTAACACTTTTACCCTTAAGTACTGACATGTGCTTAGTACGGTAGAGTATAGGTACGTACATTGCAATGCATTGTGGGATTGATTCAAAACACCCTCCAGTTGTAAACTATTGACCAATGAAGGCAGTGATAGACCTGTGCACCAAAAAGTGCATAAACCAATGCAGCATTTTGTGTGAGGGGAGCACAAGTTGGTAAGTAACGTTCATGTGGAGGGGGCCCTCAAACTCCTTTCTCCCTCTTCCCTCCCCCCAAAAAAATGAGACCAGGAAAGATTAACAGTATATCATGTTCAAACAATACTTGTCCTCTATGAATGAATCTCAAGTTTCTATTTTTTAAATATCAGCAATGTACGGCACCAGTTTACATGCATTACTTATAGGTTGCTGAATACCATTAACTTTTGCCTTCTGATGAAAATGCAGAAAATTTAATAAAAATGGGAGTTAAGCACTAAGTCATGGATATTCGTCTGCACAAAGTTGTTAGGTTAAAGCTTAAACAACTTTTCTTTCATGACTTTTGTTCGTCTTTCTTCTTTTTCGAATTAATGATAAAACCTACTTTCAGAGTTAATAGAATACAAACTATAGAAGCTCAAGATATATTTATTTATGAACGAGGGCTGGCATATTGTGCTTTATGTCATGAACAAATAACTGAAGCTGAATTAGGGAGGTGGCAATATAATGGCCCCCGTACTCCCAGATGAAAAGGAATCTCAAGTGTTTTTCTCCTCCAAATACTGGGCCCATTGTTGATTATCTTTTAGTCTAGCAGATTATATGGGTTCCCATGCACCCTGCTTAAAACTAAAATCTAACATGATTTTACCACAACTATGCCCCAAAAAAGGAAAAAAAAGTTTGACTCAGCTTCATGCAGCTCAAAACCCTAAGCGCTATGCCTTTTTTCCCCCAAGTCAAAAAAGCTATGCGCTATGTGGAAATTCTTTCTTATTGTATTTTTAGACCACTCTGTTTTTGATCAGTTTAAAAAACATTAAAAAAATGTGTAAAATCTCTTGAAAACTTTTTAAATGTGGTAAAATGTGAATTTTTACTCTAATGCCCATGTCTCTAGCAGAGTTAACTACAAAAATTGGGCCTTCAAGAGGGAAAATGTTGTATGTTTTCTCTCATCTTATATTTCTTCATATCACTATGTAGACTTTGGTTTAAATGAATTAGATTGGGTTACATATGAGAAACTACTGCAAGAATACAGTGTTATCATGTCTAGTCCAAATTTGCTGAGATGAGAGAAACTGCTCTAAAGACTAAACTTAGAAACGTGAAGATAAAATAATACATTAAATACAAATTTTCTTATGTGGAACAACTCAATTTGATAATTATTTCCGTCAACCAGTTTATAAAGACCATTTTTCTTTTAAAACTAAAATTGAAATTTGAAACAGGTATACATTACCAGATAAATATAAAGGTATGGTAATATGAATACGATACATGTATTGAATACTCTAGGATAGAAAGGTCTTAAAATACATTGAATACATGTAGTAAAAATCATCTCACAAATGGTTGGGTTGTGTGTGTTCAGAATAAAAAGCTATCTGCAATGTTAAAGTTTATAGGAGGTGAAAAGTACATCACCAACCACCCACATGACTTAACTATTTTGAAAGTAATAATTCCAGCATTGTGAACGTCCATTTCACAATCTCCAGAGAAGATGCACTTTGCAATTATATTTGGCACATTTCAAGAAAATGTACAACTAATACTTATCAAATTAAAAATAATAAAAGAGTGATCTTTACATGTCGTGTATGTTCTTTTCTTTTTTAATAAGGGGTGTTATAAATATAGATGGACTGCCAAGTCTAATTTTCCAGGTACTGTAATATAACCATAATCCTGAACACCATCAGAACTACAGGAACTGGTAATAAAAGACTGACTTACTGAGCCAATCATAGACATTGTAAGAAAGGCATTTTGCTAAAAGAGGACTGACTTTAAAACATAGAGAAGCTCTATTCTAATTGGTTACTCAAATGCATATGACATGTTATTGACCAATCAGATATGCTGAAAGAAATGCAGTTAGTGCTCAAAGGATTAACTTGGAATAAAGAACACACCAATATTCAAGTTACCCTACCCCTGATGATTTAAGGTCGCAAAAGTGAGATTTTGCATAAATAATGGTCCAGGACCATAAATTTCAACTTGTTTCATAGTGGCACTATTCATGAATTTGTCTGCAATTTGTTTTCTTAATGTATTGCTTTAATTACTGAAGAACAATCTTCTGTGAGATTGGGTTGCATGACATGCGTTTGTATGAGCTCGTCTTGGGTTCAATAATCCCAATTTAAGTACCAAATTTTAATTCACTATTATTATATTTTAGAGTGAGAGATTGCAATGAAAATATCAGAGTGTGCAATTGAAGTAGACTGCCCCTAGTATAATTCATAGCACAAAGTTTTTCTTTTAACCCCCTAAGCACTATTTTCCCTTCATACAGCATTTTTGATTGGCTAATTACATCATATAGTCATCTCAATAACCAATTGAAATACAGCTTTCAAATATTTAAGCTTTAACCCTCCACAGCCATACCACCATTCTTTTCCATGTTTCTGAAGTGGGCTTTTATTTTGCTGCTTGCAATTCTGAAAGGAATCGCAAGCAGCATGAAAATAAGAACTTTCCCCTCCCTATACAATATGGCAGAAGACAAAATATGTGATGCGATCAAGCAAAATGAGTCTAAAGTCGGTCAGATTCTATTTTTACTTTTCCATGTAACTGTATGCACCATTTAAAAAGCTACATTTTGCTGAAACCCCCATTGAAATTGACCAATTAATTCCAAAGATATGATCAGATGAAGGGTGCCTAAAACAATAGGAAACAAAAGACATTTTCTCTTGTGTTTGGCTATATCGCAAAATCAATATTTGCGACTTCCGACTCATTTTGCTTGATCACATTACATATATACTCTGAATCCCACAACTATCTTCAATAAAAAACAGAGAAAAGGGAAGGGGAAGAAATTCTAGCTCTGACTAAATGGTGGCAAGGATAACGTCAGCCTCCTCGACACTGGTTGCAGCTGACCAATAGCCCCACCGACTCCACTGAGTACATACGGTGTGGGCACCCCAATGGCTTGACCATTGAGAAAGGCTTTGGGTTGAACACAGGCTTTGGGTTGAACATTGCCAAGAGGTAAACTGGTTGGGGTGCGATAAAAATTAATGTCATTAGTACTGGTACCCTGTGAGTCTGTCGTGGGTGTGATGAGACCCGCTGGTGTTGATGTGTACGGAGGCGGTGGTATATGGGTGGTGGGCAGAGCAGTGGAGATACAAGAGGGCATTGTATTACACTGAGCTGACGGCATTGGTATTGGCGCGGCTGCATTTGGAGGCAGAACAGAAGAAATGGGCATGAATTGTCCTACGTGGCTTTGGGTGACAGCTGGGATGGATGTGTTTGGTATGAGTGCAACCTGTGGTTGTAATGTAACGTGGGTGACAGGCACTGTTACTCTTAGACCCACAGGCGTTGCAACTGCACCTGTTGTTATTAGAGAAGTCGGTACCAATGTTTTTGGAAGACTAGGAGCAGGAATACTTGTGCTCCCAGTAACTGCTTGAGCATGGCTCACTCTCCCTGTTGGAGATTGACTTCCACCCTGTACACTTGGAGAGACACTCTTGCTTCGACACTGCGCTGAAACCTGCGAGTCTGTTCCGAAGATGCCCTCCAACTCGCCCACGCTTCCCAGTGAGCTGCATCGACTGAGTAGTGGGGAAACTCCCCGACTGGAACCTTGACAAAGCTGCAAGTAAGGAGACAGAGGAATTTGAAGACTGCTTGCTTGAGAATTACTCTCCGCCTGCGACGATGGGGATTCCACAGATCTAGTTTCGACCTGGGAAATGGCTTGAAATGGAAGTGAATTAGGAGAATTGGTACTAGCACCAGGATCTGGGACAACTGGGACAGCTTCAAGACATGTCTGGACAATGGGGACAGCTTCAGGACATGTCTGGACAACTTTGGCAGTACCATGCTCAATTGGACTCTTATTACTCTGTAGTGCAGCAGGACTTACAGGCTTAGTACTGACAAAAATATTTGTCCTCTCATCTGGAGGAGCCGATTTGCTGGCATCGTCCTGATTTTTATCTTCATTTGCTATGTCCAATTCTTCGTCACACAGCAGATTCTTGACAAATTCCTGTGACATGTGGATCGTCTTGGTAGGATTGCGGATCAGCGGTAGATTTGGTTGGTGTTCTGGCAGCTGCTTGGTTGCACTCTGGCATTGGATTCCTGAAAAAAAAAACCAGAAGACAAGGTGATTAGGCCAACCATAAAATACACATTCTAGATATGATGGTATCATTGTAAAGATCATTATATTGATAGCAAGTTTTCCAAACTGTTCTGAAATTTTAGTGATACATATGATATTATAACTGGAGGTTAGATATTTTATTGAAAATGGTGTTTGGAAGGCAGCCGCACTGAATCTAGCGCAGGTCAGATTGGAGAGACAGTGAAACATTTTCTAGCAAGCTAAAACTGCCTGACAGGGCAAGGGCAATAGAGCAGGATTAAAAAAAGGACTTTCCATAAGATTACACCTTGACACACTTGGACATTTGGCATCTTACAGACAGTGGCGTAACCAGACCATGGCCAAACGGAGATCGCCAGTTCGAATCCGGCCAAGCACGCATGGGTTTTTTCAACACATTTGCACTGGTTATCTCCAGGGAAAGATTAATAAATATTCATCCCCGTCTACATGGAGAACTAAGTAGTGAAAATTACAAAACAAATAGTATATGTAAATAATACCGTTCTGATGACCAGTAACTGCTACAAAAGCGATGGTCACTTTTTGGACCAAATACCCATAAATGTAATTAGATGATATCTATCGCTTCTCTACCAACCCCGGCTTGATAGCTCAGTTGGTAGAGCACTGTTCTAGTTATACGGAGTTGCCGGTTCAAATCCGGCCTAGCGCACATTTTTTTTTCAACACTTGTGTGTGCTGGCTATCTCCAGGGAAAGACTAATAAATATTCATGGTCAGTTCATTTGGGGGAAGACAGGGGAAAGGGTTTTGAGCAGGGGGGCACTTGCCCCTGCCCTCCCGCTGGTTATGCCACTGCTGTACAGAATAAGAGCCACACACAGCCCTTTTAAATGTTGCCACATTTAAAAAACGTGTCAGCAATCACAGAAAGTCAGCACAATTCATAAGGAAATCCGCACACAAATCACATACTCACTATGAGTCAGCCAAAACTTTATACCTGACTTGGACCATCTTTTTACCACTTTGACCTCACAGGTCCAGCGGCTTGATCTTTATTCTCAGTTGCAATCATTTCCTTGTCTTCTGAACGGCCGTACTTCGTACTGCTACTGGAACAAATGCAGAGCCCTTCTTGGTCTCAGCTCTGCCTGTAGGTTGCACCATTCCCACAGATTTCTGCAACATCGCAAGATCTGGCGGCAGCTCCTCGGTGACCTGAATGTTCTGTTTATTGCTGGTTAACTCGGACATAACCTGCTCTGTTAGGTTCTCAGTCTTAACTCGCTGCAAAGTTATGTGCGTTTTCTGATCAGCGTGTTTGTTCAAAGCAGCCACAGCCTGGAGCTCTGTCTTGCTCCTCTTCACCACCGGCTGGTATTCGTACTCGTCTTTGACTGGTTGCTTGATGGTGCGCTTGCTTCTGCGCGTCTGTCCTGCATCCCGCAGAGCACAGTGCAATGAGTCCACGGTCTCTGTTAACAAATTGTTCAAAGCTGTTGCCGAGTCTACTGTTTGTGATTTAACGCCAGTATCGGAGCCCATGTTGAGGACTTTACGAGCTGTCTGCAGTTGGTCAGATACCTTGATGGAGTTTCCTGCCACATCTATGCTTTTGATATCACTGTCTACTGATGTCAGCTGCTGATGTTGTTCCTGCTGCTTCTGCAAGATTTCCTGTTCAATGTTGCAGGCTGCAAAAAGTTTGGACATGCAGTCGGGGTATTTGGTGCGCAGATGATCAAACTCTCGTTTGAATTTCTCATCTGGAAAGGTAAATACAGAGAATTAAAATTTTACAAAAGTATTAGTAAACACGTGGATTTTTTTTTCTGTGGCAGAACATCAATCCAGTAGTTTGTAGCAACTCATTTAAATCTGTTTTTTTTTTTCTACCTAACTACTCCCACTTACAAAGAAAATACATGCCACTATGTTTTTTTAATATAAAAAATATAAGGCATAGGAAAATGTTTTATTTAAAATTCCTTTACTTAGACTATGTATGTATACTACTTAACCTGCTGCTTTGTGCCAATCTCAGCAACTCTTTGTTGAGAAAGAGGGCTAAAAAGTAGGTCTCAAGCATGTGAAAACATGCATTACAGGTGCAATGACTGTAATGGATGGAACCCATTAAGAAAGATTGTTGTTGAGTGACTTATACGGTCACCAACTTATGCCCACCACCCTGCATTTATATCACACTTACGCATTTCTTTGGATACTGCCATTTGGTCTCCTCCCTTGACGGGGCTACTTGGAGCCGAGGAACATGGTCCGACTCTCGTTCACCGTCACTTTCCTTCCTCATGATGTTTAAATGACGAGTGGCGGGTGACGGATGTGGGCCTGCTTGCTGCGTGATCTGGGCTTGATTGGGCGCAATGATGTTGGTGGCTGATTAGTCCCTGAGTTTGCTTTAAAAGAAAAAAAAAGATTTAATAGACTACATTTCATATTGTCAACAAGGGAAGTGTTTTTATGATAACTGGAAAAGCGATCTACAAGTCACTGGTCCAGGCAATGGCAAATGTTTGAGACCTGGTATACACAAGTATATTTTTCAGTAAATCCAAGAATTAACATGGAAATTGAAAATTTACTGTATCCAAATTATTTAGTTCTCCTCCCATGGAATTTTCCTTTTTAGTGTATTGGTGATCATATTTAGGGAAAACATCCAACAAATATGCTATTGACCTACCGTTATATGGTGTTTAACTTTATTGCTAATGTTATCAACACCTTTTTGTGAAAGGAAATTATTGTATTGTGATTTGCTTAGGCACCCAGAAGAGGTGTTTTGAAAACCAATCCCGTATGCATTGCAATTGCTGTTCGTACTAAAGACATATTAGTACCAGGGATAAAGTGTTCAGTATAAGGTCCCAAACAGTTCCTGATCTGATAAAATTCCTAAGTCTGGCACTTTGTGGTTTTTTCAGGCGGATCATCGGATAAAATGGTCTTACAGAAAAATGACCATAAAATCAAATCCCCTACATCATTTAGTCCACTTGACTTGTAAGGATTGACCTTCCTCCTCCCATATTTTTGCAGTTCGAGACAGTGCGATTTGTATTTATGTTTTTATTTATGTTTTAAAAATTCCCTCTTTTTTCATTAACTAA
>JAMKCH010060218.1:0-24173 GCA_023653785.1 Ophioderma brevispina
TTTTTGATACTCCTGTATATGTCCTACAAATAGAACCTTTTCATACCAGTTCCACAGTGCTTTGGATGATGAGTCCCTCACGCTACGGTTTTCATTTCACTACGGACCCAAGAAATCAGCAAGCGGAGCGAACGAAAAAGTATTAACTATAACAGCTTGGATTGGGGACCTAGATACTCTAGTGACAATTGTACATCTAGATGTATTGTTTTGGCATTGGTGGAAATTTAATTCGGTAGTTTTATATAATATGCATTTCTGTCCTCTGGTACTGACAGAAAATACAAAATTGCGAATTTCTCACTGACACGACTTAATTTGCACTAGTTATCCATGGATCACTAAGGCTAACGTGTAAGATGATACAGATCTCAACCTTTTTTGGTTAAGTCGGGGGGACGAGGTATGGATCACGAAGGGCGCCTTTAGCATTGTTCAAAAATAAAAAGGGACGATTTGCTTACGGTCAAACAGCTGAAGAGAAAACCGCCATGACCAATAGCATAAAAAGTGCCATAGGCTTTTTTTCTATGTCAGGCTAATCTAGGCATAACAGTTATCTAACTTAGTAACCGTTAACGGATTGGCGCCAAGATAGCGCTTAACCTCCCTTTTGAAACTCTCAAGTCCTGGTTTGGATGTTTACATGGCAGGAAGGGCATTCCTAATCCTACGAGAATTTGGGAAATGATTTCTGTGGAAGGCCAAGTTGGACCTTGGGACTTTCAAGCACGGTCATGAGACCCGGCTAGAGCGCCTAAGGCGAGGATCAATTGAAAGCAGCTCGTAGCAGCTGGCTCAGAGATCTGGTGCTTGTCCATAAAACATGCGTGGACAAGAGGGCATTCCAACTGCCCGGCGATGACCAAGTGGTTGGAGGTGATGAGTGGTGAGCGTGGATACCAATGATGGAACTGGCACGTCTCTGGATTGCATCTAGTTTGGATGTGAAGTGGGTGTTTTGCTCCACACCATGCTAAGCTTGCATATTCCATGTTGGATAGAACCATGGATTTATATAACATCCCTGATCAGTGTGTCTCAAGAGTCGTGTTGTCCACCGACGGAGCAATCCTAGTCGATGACTCCCAATTACCACCAATTACTGGTAATAGGGGTAAAAACATTGAAATGTTTTTTCTTGGGAACGATTAATATCTTCAGAAAAGGATAAGCATTGACATAAAAATATAGTGACAAGTCAATGACCACACAGTGACCTTCGGAATACATAAAAGCCACAAACCTAATTATCGAGTTACGGAGTATAGAAAGAATGAACACGCAAACCGTTTTAGGTACATTCTGTTCTAGAATTTTGCAGCTTTTTATTGATTGTTACCGATTGCTATTGAATACACTATACAGAGTGAATAAAAAAAATTTGGCATGAAAAAACACAAAATTTACCTTGACCTGTTTACTCAAACTGTGCGCGTTTGAGTTTTCATGATCTCATTTTTCGACTTTCTGTGCTGGAAAAAATTACGTACTTTATGTGAAAAAATGAGGTAGATATGAAAGATTGTCCAGACAAACCTAATGCTGTTCTCCTCACTCGAATTCCATTTTTAGGTTATTCATTTATGACATTAAGCTTAGAATTTCAATAATACATTTCATTTCGTATGAATAACTATAACTGGCCTTCTATAAGTGCACCTAAAAAATTAATAACTATACACAGGGGACAGCGGTGGGTTGTAACAACCAATACAATTTATTATTTTAGGTCTCAAATAGAAAAAATTTAAACATAATGCAATATTTCGGACCAATGCGTTTCTAAGGTTCAAGGTGATCTAATTGACTCTGCTTTGTCCCCAGATTTGCGTATTGTATTTTAGGTAATTAATGTATCACATATTTGATATGAATTTCCAAAAATACATTTTATTTCTTAGGAATTACTGCGCTCTTTCTGTAAGTTCACCTCTATCAATTTAATCACAATGACAGCGGACAGCGGTGTGTAACAACAATACCATTTATCTAAAATTCATGTACTTTACACACAAATATAATTAAAAAAAAAAAATGAAATATTTCTGACCCAATGCTTTTCTAAGGATTCAAGGTGAGCTTATGACTCTGCTTGGTTTCCCAGTTTGCGTAGTGTATATTCACTGTACTCGCAACATGGGAATTCCCTATACCTATGCTAATGACGCAAATTATATTTGTTTTCATTTTGAATGTACGACAACCAATGCGCACGTGGTCGTAAACTTAAACCACGATTTTCTTAAGTACTGACTATATTTTAGAATGATGTAATTCTAATTCCTTAAAGTATGCCTATTTTAAAATCTAAATGTAAGTCTGATTGTTGTCAAGATAATAGTAAAAAATAAATTAAAGTTAGTAAAATATTACAACGGGCAGTGAAAATCTAACAAACGAGCATGTAAAAAAAAAGAACAAATTGAATAAAAAATGAATGAATTTTACATATCTTAAGGGTAAGTTCAGGCATCCCATCCCCCACCATATATTGGTCTATTGGTGACCTTTTGGTATGTTACTGTGACTTGAATTCAAAATTAATCTTTCTTTACACTTAATGTAAGAAACAGAACCAAAAACACACAGAAAAATATTGATGTTTGATATGGTCTGGTTTGCCCCGCCAGACTTCAGGCTCAGCTGCTAGGTCGAGGTCTAATCCGGGCTCACAGAACTTCATCAGACACCATTTAATTTATGTTTTTAAATGGTTGAGAGCATTTCTAGTTTTAAATCATTCCAGGCACTAGAATTTTGTTTCAATCTGTAATAGGCCACTAGAACGGTATGCTACCGGCATGGAAACCATCGCATAAGGCATCCGTTTTGAAGTGGAATATAAATTAGCTGATGAAAACCGATGACCTTGTAATAAAAGGACCTGGGACGTTAGAAAATGAATTCTGTAATATTTAATTACCTTCTTTTTCATTCTGTGAAAACTACTTTTTTAACCTGAAAATATTTCACCCCAATAGTGCGTTACACATAATTTGACCTCCGTAGAGACTCTAGCTTTAATCTGAGGCTGTGTGCTGAGTGATCACAGCATCAGCATGATATCCGATCCTTGTAAGACAGATATCAGGAGTAGTTCATTTTAGGAGGTTCTTCTAATAAATTGAGTTATACACAGTGTTAAGCGCAGCCCAAATCGGGCTTCAATTTACTCCAAAAAGGAGGCGTTACGCAAGATGTTAAAAGATATGCAAAAGAATGTCGAAAATCAATGTAATAGGTGATATTTATGCCAAAAGAGCAATATTCAGGTATAAAGAAATTTAATTTGTTTCGATCCGTACCAGTGGCAGCGGAAGGAAGCAAATTTGGGAAAGTGGTGTGGGTGATGGGAGGAGGAGATGGTGGTTGGTGTTGGGGGTGGTTGTATAGTGTGGTGGTGGGGGTGGGGGGGGGGGGGGTCAGTTCCTCTCCTGGAGTTCGTTCGCGATGTACTACTCGTGGTATACAGGAGTTTCAATAAAATCGCAACAAACTTCTTCCCAATTTTGTGGTAATGTGTGTACAAATTATACAATTATTAGTGCAGTCTTAAAGCAATATCTTTCTTACAATGATAGGTAAGTATTAATGTGCGGTCATGGATGACCGATTAATCATTGTTTGTGCACAATGGGACCAAAGTGAGCTTGGGACCAAGTTCAATACAAATCCCATCACTTGCATGACTGAAGTGCGAAGAGAGGGAAAAATTGAAATTTGGTCACAAGGCTCACTTTGTCCCATTGGCAAATGCAATGATTACCGGGGTTACCATGACCGCCTGAACAAAATTACCTATAGTGGAAAGAGGGATATGTGGCTTTCCAGAAGGCAATATTAAAATTTTTAAAAAAAGAAAAAACCTAAAAAATTACAAAAAAATTGGGGAGAAATTGTTGCGTTTTTATTGATACGCCCTTATTATATGTCTACATAATAGACTTTTCATACCAGTGTTACACAGTGCTTTGGATAGATTAGTCCACTACACGCTACGTTTCAAGAAGGACCCAAAGAAATCCCAGCAAGCGGAGAGCGAACGAAAAGTCTATATAACACTTGGGATGGGGGGGACCTAGAACTCTACGTGACATTTAACTAGAAGAATGTAATTGTTTTGGCCATTGTGGAATGGAAATTTAATTCGGTAATAACAGTTTTATGCAGTCTGTCCTCTTGGACGACAGAAAATACAAAATGCGAAATTCTCACTGACACGAATGATTTGCACATAAGATTAGATTCACATGGATCACTAAGGCTAACGGATTTTAAGATGATACAGATCTCAACCTTTTTTGGGTAAGCGGGGGGGACGAGGGTATGGATCAAGAAGATGCTCTTTAGCATGTTCAAAAATAAAAGGGACGATACGAGTTGCTTACGGTCAAACAGCTGAAGAGAAACCGCTCATACCAATAGCATAAAGTGCCATAGGGCTTTTTTTCTAGTGTCAAGGCTAATTAGGCATTAACAGTATTAATTAGTAACGTGAAGGAGCGCCAAGAAGCGATAACCTCCCTTGAACTCTGCAAGTCCTGGTTGATGTTACATGAGCAGGAAGGGAATTCCATAAGCCTACAGAGAATGGGAGAAATGATCTTCTGATGGAAAGGCAAGTGGGACCTTGGGATTTCAGGCAGGTCATGAGACTGACTGAGCGCCGAAGGCGAGGATCAACTGAAGGCAGCGCAGGTAGCAGCTGGCTGAGGAGAATATGGTGCTTCACAATAAAACATGCGGATGGAAAAGAGTGGCAATTCCAATTGCCCTGCGATGCCAAGTGTTGGGAGGTATGAGTTGAGAGGGGATTACCAATGATGGGAAATGGCAGTCTTGGATGGATTGCATCTAGTTTGGAAAGTGAAGTGGTTGTTGCTCCACACCATGCTAAGCTTCATATTACCATGTGGAGTTCGAACCATGGAGTGGTATAAACACATTCAGTGTCTCCAAGATAGGGGGGCAGCCGCGGAGCAATCCAGTCGTGACTTCAATTACCCCCGATTTACTGGTTATACTAGGGGGGTTAAGGTTAAAAACCTTGCCAAAGGTTTTCTTGGGAAACGGAGTTATATCAGAAAAAGATAGCATTGAATAAAATATGATGGACAAGTCAATGACCAAACACAGGAACCTCGGATACAATAAAGCCACAAAATCAATTATGAGAGTCGGAAGTATAGTAAAAATGAATTGACAAACGCAAACCGTTTTTAGGTACATTATGTTCAGAATTTTCGCAGCTTGTTAAATGATGTTACCGATTTGCTATTTTGAAACACTAACAGAGTGAATAACAAAAAAAAAATGTGCATGAAAAAAACACAAAATTTTACTTGACTGTTACTAACTGTGACGCAGTTGATGTTTTCATATCTGCCATATTTCGACCGTTCTGTGCTGAACAAATGAAGTAAGAATTGGTTGGAAAAAATGTGGTAGATATGAAAGATTGTCCAGAAAAACTAATGCCTGTTATCTCACTCGATTCCATTTTCGGTTATTCATTGATGACATTAAGCTTAGAATTTCAATAATACCTTAATTTCGTATGACTAACTGGCCTATATAAGTCCACTATAACAATATAACATATACCAGGGACAGCGGTTGTGTGTTAACAACCATAAATTGATATTAAGGTCTTCCAAAGCGAATAAAATATAAAAATAATGAAATATTTCTGACCCAATGCTTTTCTAAGGATTCAAGGTGATCTAAGGACTGCTTGTCCCCAGATTGAGGATTATTTTAGGTAATTAATGTATCACATATTTGATATGAATTTCAAAAAACATTTTATTCTTAGGAATTATTATGCTCTTCTGATAGTTCACTTATCAATTTAATCAAATAGACGCGGACAGGTGTGTAACAACAATACCATTTTATGATGACAGTTCTCAAAGAGGAATAAAATATAAATAATGAATATTCACCCAATGCTTTTATAAGGAGTCCAAGGTGATCTTTATGACTCGATTGTTCCAGAGTTGAGTATGTATTTCACTGTATCGCAAAGGCGAAGTCCCCGATACCTATGCTAATGACGCAAATATTGTCTCATTTGAATGTAACGAAAACAATGCGCACGTGGTGTTAAACTACCACGATTTTCGTAAAGTGAACTACCTTATTTAGAAATGATTAATTCTTATCCTTAATTATCGCCTAATTTTAAAATCGAAAATGTAAGTGATTGTTTGATTTTGTTGTTCAAGATAATAGAAATTTAAAGTGTAAAATATTAAAAACGGGCAGTGAAAAAGATAACAAACGAGATGTAAACAAAAAAGAACAAAATGAAGAAAAAAATGAAGGAATTAACTATTCTGTAGGGTAACTGTTGCAGGCATACCAGCCCCACAATATATTTCATATTGGTGACCTTTTGTATGTACGTGACTTGAATCAAATTAATTTCTTCTTTACACGATATGTAGATAAACAACCCAAACACACAGAAAAAATATTGAGGTTTGATATGGTCTGGTTGCCCAGCCAGACCTTCAGGCCATGCTAGGTTTCGAGGTCTAACGGGATCACCGACAGAACTTCATCAGACACCATATTTAGTTATAAAGGTTGAGGGAGCAAGTTCCTAGTTTATCATTCCAGGCAATTAGATTTGTTCCAATCTTATAGGCCAGCTAGGGAAAGGTAGCCGATCGGCTGGAAACATGCTGCTGCAGTAAGGCATCGTTTTGAAGTCGGAATATAATTAGCTGATGAAAACCGATGCCCTTGTAATAAAAGGACCTAGGACGTGGAGAAAATGAAGGCTGTAATATTTCTTACCTCTTTTTATTCTGTGAAAAATAATTTTTACCCTGAAATTTCACCCCAATATTGCGTTACATAATTTGGAAAAATCTTTAGTAAGCCCAGAGCTCAATTGATGCGCAGCGCATTTACAAGCAAGTGTTGCTGTGTCATTTCGGTGTTTTTAGTTATAACGTACTTTTAGATACGTACTTTTAACGTATTTAATTTTGTATACAAGATACACATTCCAGAAGTTAGAAAGGTCGAGCGGAAGTGCTTTTAAAATTGCCGGACCAGTATGTAAAATAAAATCTAACGCTGAACACTGTAATTGCGCAGGCTAAACGCGTTATAACCGCAGGGCCAGATTTACAAGCAAGGACGTGTACTATCGATTGACGTCTAATTGTGCTGAACAGAATTTCAATTCTTTTTGCTTTGCTTCTCGAAATTATTACCAAAGACCAATTTTTGTTAAAAGTAAACTGGTATCCATTAGCGGCCCGAAAGATACATCAAGAATGATTTAAACACGCGGTTTGTATTTATAAATTTTTGCAGGGCCAGTGCATCACGTCAAATATTGTTGGTCCAAGAATAGAGTATTACTTATAAGGAGTAATGAGACTTCTATATTCCATTGCAATCCTCCAATTAGCTTGCAGATAGTAGATATTTAAAGGGGCAACGGAGGATTTCACTTACAGGGATCTGAAAAATTGAATATTCTGATTTTGACTAATGAAGCTTTCTATCCAAAAAATCTCCAGTGAAAAGATTTAAGGGAGAATCAGTTTTTGCGTACAGACAATTATGAATTATGTCTAATTTCCTATAGGAGCACAAAATACTAAATTCATCCTATGTTTATTTTGAAATTAAGCAAATCGAACTGCCTTTTTTATTCACTTTCAAGGCATTTTCGGTGTAGCCAATACAGGTATGAGGTTTATATAGGGTGTGTCTTTTCTATTAACATTACTAAATATGACAAATATATTGATGCCCCAAAATCTCTCGTGGAACTTAATGCTATAGATCTTGCAATCTATATTGGAAGCATCACACACAAGTTCATTTAAGTAAGTGAGATTGTCAAAACCTAGACGGGAAAGTATCGAAAAATCCTGTGGGGGACGGAATACTCTTGGCACAAAAAGTATCTCGGCATGTTTTTCGATCAGTATTGTGCCGACAGTCGGAAATTGAAAGTTTTCGAAAATATACATTTATTCTAAGTCTCTCTTCATTTACTACCGGCTTGTAAAAAAGCGTGCCAATGGCTGAGATAGACGCCCGAAAGAAGCAAACCCACAAAACCAAAAGGTTTGCGTTTTTGGATTTTTAATGGCATTGAGCACCGGTACCACAATTCAATATTGCAAGTAGGCTTTTCGATCATCAGTCGGAAAACCTTTGTGTAAAATCAATACACACGTATTATTGCGTGTACACACAGTGACCATTTGAAAAATCAAAAAACTGCAACTTTGGTTTGAGGGGTTGCGGTCTGGGGAGCTCTATCTAAACCATTTCGGACACGCTTTTTAACAGCCAGGTATTAAATGAAGAGCATTATATAGATACGTAACCCTAGTCTGTACATGGGGGTGGGGGGTGGGTGGTTGCCAATCCCCCTTAATAACTTTGCTCGGTGCCAAAAGCCAAAAGCGCTTCGGTTAGTGTATAAAAAGTTCAGGGTAAATTCAAGTTTTGCGTCAGGTTAGTTGAAAAAAATGGAAGCTAGCACCTCACCGGGTTAGGTATTTATGCAGTCAAAGTTCAAAGGGTAAGGTAAGGGGGGGGGGGTGTGCACCCAAGAATATATTATGTTGCATTTTTGAAAATATTATGCCACCGTATGCCGCTAAAACTCTATTTATGTATAAAAACTAGTCATGCCACGTTAGAACGGGAAAACCGCATGAAAATTCCGTGTATTCCTACATTTTGTGTGTGCAAAATGGATTTCGCTATTTTCTGTGGAAAATGGCCAATGTGGCGAACTCGCGGACTAATGACGGACATTTTGGATCAATGGAAAGAGGGGACCAGAGCTATCCACTGTTATCAAAACTCAAAGCAGCGGGGCTTTATAACGAATTCCGGGGGGTTACAAAACCCCCCTTGGATCGTGTGTTAAAAAAAACGGCGTATAAGACGAGGGTTAGGATGAGTGCCTAGAAAAGGAAAACTATTGATGGCAAAATGTAAACGTATAAGACCAAACCTTTCATGATATCTAGAGTTAGAGAGTTGTTATTCCACAGTTAGTTACCTGATAAATCTCTGTTTGGTTTATTAATTAGATTCCCTTTATGACTTCACCCCATCATTTTCAAATAGGAGCAAAGGGTATAAAAAATTGTATATTTGATTTTTTACCAATCATAAGTCAGAACTGGCTGGACAAATATTAACACATTGTTGCTCTTTCCATATCATCCATAAAGAGGACTAGCCGACAGCAGTGAATGATAAGAAAAAAAAAAAGTCATTCTATTCAGTGGGTGGGGTTTATTGCAACACGCAAACCGCCATATATTGGTTTGTTGCTGATCTAATATGGAGACGATATTACGCAGTGCACGATCTAAACGGTGTTGCGTCATTTTTGAGGAGTGGGGGATATTTTTGGCCTCTTTAACTAATATTATCGAACTAGATAACATTTCGATGATTTAAACAAACCAAACTAATAAGATGAGAATAAAAGATCCTATTTTCTATAGTAGTGTTGGATCTTCCCATCCAAGTATGACACGAATTAGATAGTCAAAACAACAATCCATCTCTTACTCTCTAATTCAACCATACCTACAGACCTAGTTTGTTGTGATGTTGTTTTTTATTCAAAAGTAAAACCCTTTTATCTCCACTTTTGGCAATCAGGATAATACTGTGTGAAGCATACTTGAGCATACATGCCACTAACGTGAATACTTGAGCATACACGCAACTACGTGATGGGTACTTGAGCATACATGAACACTAACGTGATATATTTGAGCAACATGCCACTAACGTGATATACTTTGAGCAGACATGCCACTAACGTGATGTACTTTGAGCATAATGCCGAACGTGAACCTTTGAGCATACAGGCACTAACGTGAATTTGTACTTTGCGCACATACATGCCACTAAAGTGATAAATTTGAGCATACGTGCCACCTAAGTGATTATACTTGAGCATACATGCCAATAACGTGAGGTACTTTGCGCAATGCCATGTATAAAAGTTATTTTATTATAATTATTATATAATTGATATTGAAAGTGATAACATGGATAGACTATGGATGGGCGATGATGCACTGTGCGTGTTGTGATTTGGACTAAAAGGTTCAAGTCACCATAAAATTATGTTTGCACATGGCGGTCATTATTTTACTTGAACTTTGATGTATTTTGTACAGGGTGAGTAAAAAAAACTGACCTGATTGTTCGCCATTTGAATTTTAGTAAGATGATCTAACACATGTGATCATATTAAAGTTGTGCAAGATATTCATATAGGTGGTATAGACTGCGAGCTACGTCGTTTGAATCAAGTAGGTCTTTTTCCGCTCTGTCCACGGATCACATTGTAGCGGGGCCGCCGCGGCCGTGGCTTCAAAGGGAATCAGTGGATAGGGTAAATGCTGATACTTGATTCAAAAAGACTGTAGTTCGGACTATGTTAGATTTATATTATTTAAAAAAATTCAAAATGGCGGACGCAATCAGGTTTTTTGTTCGACTCGCCCTGTATTTCTCGTGAGAGTTTAAAATTGTTTGAAACTGCCTCAAAATGGGGTCAGGTTTTTCATATATACTGTCGGTAAGGTGTGGTGTTTAACATAGATGTACACCACTAACCTGGCTGCCATATGGATAAAATATTAGAGGAAGACTTTCTTGCATGGCATCTAAAGGTCTGAAAATTCACGAGTTATTATTAGGAAGTGTTCAATTTCATTTGGAGACTGGTATGTTTTCTAGTAACCTCGTTCTTTAGTGATCATAACAATTTTAAATTAAATCAAGTCATACTTAAAAAGCCTTTGGTTTGAGCATACTTTGCATTTAATAGATGATCTTATGGAAGGCAATATAATTTGGTAGGTGCGATTTCGGCGTTCTGAAGACATGCTTTTGGCTGAAAGACGCAGGGTGTCCTGAGATGAAATACTAATTGAAAACATGAATTCATATTAGTGAAAGTAAGTAGGTCGGAATGGTCTATTTATTTCCTTTCTTAATTTTAATTTTCGCTTGTTTTTTCTTTCGGTGGGTGATTATGGTTATCTAAAGTGAACATCTTCACGCATTGTCAGAGATCATTTTTAACATGAATATAAGCCGAGTCGGGGTTGGCATGGTTGTACGTGCTAAATGTCCGAAGGAACAGCGAAAATGCCCTTTATATACGATATGGGGGTATATGTCAAATTGAAGTTGATGACACGGTAGATACGGTGGAGTAAGATAGTCGGTAAGAAAATTCTATTATTGTGAAATGGGAGTTCGCTGCATCTCACCCCGAGTTCAGTTTCAGCTCAATGGAACTCATTGAAACAGGAAAACATTGAGATGAAACTCCTCATGCACAGCAACACTCCGTGAGTAATATCGATTACATTAGATCAGAACTAAATAGGCGGTAAGTCTAGGCTGGATTACCAGTGGTTTGCTTTATTGCACGCCACCCAAAGAAGTCAGCCTCACTGCCACTCGGCCTGTAGCCTGATCACGAAACGGGAAAATTCCTCGGAAAAATGGCAAATTGGGTCGTCGTCGGCAAATCAGGAAAAGCAAAAGAGGAAGAGAGAAGGGAGGGAGAGGGAATGAGAGAAGAAGAGAAAGAATAGAAGAAGGACCCAAGAGGGCATGAAAATAATATATAATGCCAGTTGTAGAATTTTTTTTATCCTGTGAAGATGTCTTTGCATTGGCCTAAGAGAATCTCGAGGTATGGAGAAGATTATCTCCGAAGTGGATGTCCCAGATAATCACAGTCAGCTAAAGGAACATCGCCGGATAAGAAGGAAGAACCGGCCCTCTATAGTTTCATGAGAACGGATGAAACATGAAACGTTTTGATTATAAAGCGACATGCTCAAAGTTACCTTTTGCTGGTTTCAAACACCCCAATCTACTTCACATTACATTCAAAAAAAGTTGATGTATGTAAAGTTTTAATACAGGATTCAATGGGTAAATGAAACTTCCACATGGAACCCCCACCCCCCACGAACCACAATGCCGCTTTGCAAGCATTTGCGCTCTATTATTTAGCAACATATCTAAGTGGCATTCGTCTTGGGGGGAAGGGCCTCTCATTTTGGCATTTTTATTTTTGGGGGCTACCTATGACCACGCAATGTAATTACCAAAACCAACAACAACAACAAAAATATTACATTCAAACCATACAACATAACTATGCTGTATTACCAAGGGTCAGTTCAGTAGCCTGGATGGGCACACGTAACAACAGCTGACCTGCATGTCCTGGGATCCGAAATCATACAAGGATATATTGATCAATACAATGGTGAATGAAGCTATTGAAACTGCGCCATGGAAATTGTATTTATTAGCTCAAAGTAACTTGGTCCGGATATAATAGTAGCAGCGGGCCATTGTGTCGTCTGCTTGGTGTGAAGACGGTTACGTAATCCAAATCTTAGCACCGTATGGTAATAGGTATTTGGGTATAAAGGGCTTGCTTCATGTTAGCATCTTTGTGCTATAAAGGGACAAGGTCTACGAGGCGTTTACTTACACGCTCCATAACAAAGGGCAGCGATGCAAATCTTCTGTTTCTTAATATAAGTAATAATGGTCATTGGAATGGAGGGATGCTCTAAGCTTTGTGCTTTTTCCAGAGAGCATTCCCCTGAACAAAATCAAATCCTGAATTCAACTATGAGCAAAATATAATATTAAAAAAAAAAAACACCTTGCGTACAAGATAAAGTTAGTTGTAAAACACCCAACTCAAAATTGATGGTGAACTATAACTATCATTGTTATAGAGGGTCTCTCTCTCCTTATCCGGCGATGTCATTTTAAAATATCCCCAATCATAAATGAATGTCTGCTACACGTAGTCTAGCACGTATTACGCTTTAAAAAAAATATCCTATTAGCTTACAAACAGTATGTAGTTTATATCTGCACGCAAAGGAGTTTTATATTTACCACAAATGCTTATGCTTCAAATGACACTACCAAGGAAGTAACTTTGAAATTGAGTGTTTCAGTGACTACCTGAATTCCATCATAAAAAGTCGATTGGAAAAATCCCAGAGTGCCTTTAAAATTCACACCAATGTTTATCGTTCCAATTTCCTTGTCATCATTTCAACGTGACTGAGGATAAGACAACAGAAACTCTGCTGAAGTCGACGAAAGCTAACTAGACAGAATACTCCAATCCATGAGCTAGCTGTGTTATTGTTTTGTTACGTAGCTTTTAAAGTACATATTTTCCAATTTGGGTCGTTGTCACCTTTACGACGATACGCCTTACCGACAGCCAGACTGGATTTCAAGAAATTGAATTAGTCGACACTTTTAAAAAACTTATGTCTGGGCGTAAATGGAATAAGACAACTAATGGATGATTGAGTTCTTCACCAAAACTTGCGCGTTTGATTTCATAATTTTTTGTTAAGATTTATATATTTTGTTTTTAAAGGTGACGAGTGACTTTAGCAGTTACTTGTTTAAAAAGCTTTGGTTCTGAGAGCGCAGAGTAAGTGGACGTTGCCTGTTCTAGTACAAGGACCCCGGTCAAAGATCGGTGGGACCCGTGACTAGCGTATATTATGTACTTACCGTATTAATCCCATGGTTATACGGCAGTCGCACGAGCAATTGCGGCGCGACCAGCGGATTTGGACACCCCAGATCAGAAATTGCGCATGCCTCACGAGCAAACGGATAAAGAGCAGCCTGAAGATCTAAAGCATTATTATAATATCGTGAGGTCGACCCCGCTGCAGTTGACGGTTTGTGTTCCGGTAAACACAATCTAAACCTCGTGACCAAGCGAAATATGGGGAGTGGTTGGGGAAGAAATATAGTCACAATCTAAATTGCGGATAGGTATGCTTGGCCAGCTGCAGGCCTAGATGAAGCGAAATGATTCTGCTGATTTTCTGATCACCCCGTACGTAAAATAATAATAATAGCGCCTGGAAATCTTTAGAAAAAGGAGATATATACAAATATCGGTATCTATATTGGGTTGTAACAGTTTGCAAAAAAAAGTTATTAATTAAATATAGGATTTCGTTTTCGCCACAGAAAAACAAGTTTCTTTTGGGAAGAGGCTGAAAAGTCGTCGTCTTATTTAGAGATTAAGAGATATTAACATAATAGAAAATGATGTTGTTCTGCAGTACGTTTTAAGTAACCACGAAATAGACAAATGTTGGAATATTTCTACACACATCTGGATGGAAAATATTTGAAAGTATGCTCCACGCGAATTACGCGAAGCTTATGTAGACTAAGCATGATGGGTGTATAAAACTTCTGTGATAGAGGCTTTTTACTGTACTAGCACGGTAGCAAAAAGAACAGCTGGGGTTAGTTAAGACTCAAACCTGCACCCATTAGTATCACTAAATGGTTCGATTTAAATCAGCCTAAGCCACGCAATGATTTATGCAGGGAACGATATTGGTATTGCCGGAGTGATTTATCACGCCTTTCCTTTTCTCCCCATTTAAGTTCAGTGGGATATATCTTAAACATACAGATACCATTAAGTAGTCATATCCTCGTGAAATCTTATAAGTTGTTTGATGTATTTTAGCTAATACGAATCTTTATTTTTTGTTCAAAATGAATGAATGGTGTGATGTAATGAGTGAGGAATGAAACATTGATAATGATTGTGTGACAGGGAAGTGCAACATACAACGAGCGAATTAGTTAGGTATGTGATACAAAATTCACGCGTCCACTTGAAAAGACTAAGTAAGGGTTCACCCTCAAATATCGAGTATAATCTAAGTAAAAAATTAAACCTCACGCATAGTTTGTTAGCTTTACTCTAATTTGTTGCTTAAGGTTTTTTACTCAATAGATGAGTGTAATTCACTTATTTGCACGAATGAAAGAAATCTTACAAGAAAATGTAAGGAAATATTACACTAAATAGTAATTTTAGTGTCAAACATTGCTTTTAATCATTCATCACCATCATCTACTTGTATCTGGGATTGCTTGAAAAACACCATATACACTATGACAAACACTGAATTGAAACGCAGACCTTATATCTCAGGACTTTTATTTGACATAAAAGTAGAGTTATGGTTCCAAAATTATGAAATATTAAAGGTCGTATTAAAAAAGGGGGGGCAGATTCTCGTTATTTGATAAATCATCCCTGAAAAACAAAAAATGCATAATAAGAAATTATTATTAGGTATTTATTTTTTGTCAAGAGGCGGAAGTTTACCCTTTCCTTGAAAAAAATCATTACTTGAAGAAGAGAAACCAGTTGTTTGACCTATGCAAATACCTACAACTTAAGTTCAAATTGAAATAGGTATCATTTGAAATGAAATATGATTTAAAAATAAAGCGAACTAATTGCATGCGCGTTTATTTTGTCGTGTTACGATATCTATTTAAAAACGAATAGAGATATAACACCCAAATTGGACACAATCTTCGCATGCCATAGGAGATGGGGTAACCGAGTTTTTTTTTTAAATGTTGCTCCATTAAAAAAAAATGTGAATCTGAAATGTGATTTTTTTTACCATTTCACCAAAAATGCCCATTTCAAATTTAAAAAAAAAATCAGCACGTTAACCCCTAAAATACGAATTCGGCTCTTGTTTACGCCATTTTAGGGTTTTAGACTTTGGTAATTTTGAAACATTTAAGGGTGGTTTAAGTATGTAAAAAACAGTATCCAAGAATCTGAAAATCCAACATGGCCGCTATTTATATATTATGTTCGAAACCATTACGCCACTAGTCAGGCCATTTTTTTACAAACTCATTTTTTGTCTTTGCCAAACACATATGAGTCGCTTAGTTGCAACAATTTACAAGGATAAGGAACAGATGAAGTAAAAACTCAAAATGCCCATTTGTGTAAATGGCTCATGTTAGGTCATTCATAATTCAAACCGATATTACTTACATTGAAGGGGATTTAGTATTTTGTCGTGTTCAAGCATATCTTTCCGATTCCGTGTGGGCCAATAGGGACAGCATACAGTTTAAAACGTATGTTTTAGTATTCCTTTCTACTTTATGCTCCTGTAACAACTAAAGGCGTTTTTGGCAATTGATATTTAGTGGAATTTGTATCTCAGAAAAGTTCCGTGTAGTTCCTTGTAGCTTGCTTCTGGTTTTTTATTTCTATATTCTGGATGTCATAAGTATTAATATATGAAATTTGATTTGATGAGTAGTTAGGATTAAGGAATGGTGTGCTATTTCGTATAGCCGTTGGTCATTTTATAGAATTTTTGTTGAAATCAGAGTGGAAAGCAGCTTGTATTCATACCTGCCATTTAAGTCACCCAAACAATAAACATACATATAGTTAATTCTCTCTGAAATTACTTTCAGTTTTATTCATTTGCTACAGCAAAGTTAACATTGGTCGTTAACATAAGACTTTAATAGGCACATCAGTGATTTGATCGGAATAAGAAAGAAATTTTGTTACTCAATCAAAAATCAGGTTTCTGTAACAAGTTTAAGTACCCTAACACACTGATGCCGATGAGATCGAAAACAATCTAAACCGCAAAAGTTGGATATTTACTTGGGGCCATCTTCAAAAAAAAGTAAAACTTTTTTGATAAGAATGAATAAGAAATGAAGTTAGTGGTATTGCAAGTTTCTTTACATATCACGTTAACAATCCTTTCAAGTTTCCTACATGATATTTTTCAACAATATGTTCACTCAAAAACACCCTCATTGCATAAAATGAACGGGTTAATATTTTGGATAAAAAGTGAGATTATTACACATTTGTTTCGTTAGTTTTATATTGAAGAGCTATTCATTTTTGTGTTTGAAAGTATTTTATTTTTTTTATTTTTTTTATTTTTTTTCAAAAAAAGTTGAAAACATTACAAATTAAGTGAATTAGACAAAGTAGTAATAACAAAAGAATTAATTAATGGGCACACACGGACAAAAGACAAAGAAGTCTATTACTAGAACACCATGTCTAGTAATGCTCAGATTTTATGTCATACATCCAGGTAGATAGCTCTGCTCAGAGCCCTCGTTTGTTATTAGTTTTTCTGAAAGTCGCAGTATTTGGCCCTAAACCTACAGCAAGATAGTGATAACTGCCCTGTCAGTTAAATTTGCTTTAAATTTGCGCCCAAATAGAAAAAGTAATATGGGCAAAATTGTTGTCAAAATACCATAGGAATACATTTTTCACAATATCACCAAATTAATTAATTGACCCATCTTATTTTTCGGGAGATTATGGTTATAATCTGATATGATCATAGGCACATTTCTAAGGTTTCATTGCCACAAAATTAACTTGAAGGCACGATTAGATATTTGTGTCAAGATTTTTTTGAATATTCCGTTTGGCTGCCCAGATTGATTGGCGGTCATGGACAATTTTTAAAAGTATCAGAAAAAAAATAAAAAAAATAAAAAAAATAAAAAAAATAAAAAATTGTTTTTATTTTCTCGCATGGTATAGGGATCTTCTAAAAAAAATTATTAGATGGCTTCCATTTTGAATATGAAGTAAACTCACTGTTACAAGGCCAGCACCTTGTTCATGGGGTCCTATCGATCTTTATAACTCATTGTTTGATAATAAGGGTTGAATAGATAATTCTCATTTGGCAACGCAATCTTGGATTTATCACAAAACGCCCAAGGGTGCCAAGTTGGCAGGTCAATTACAAACCCTTATTATCTATACACGTTCAGCAAAAAATTGTATAGATATACTTAACTGTACGGTCAGGCCATAACTTGGACTATATCTCTCCGACTTGAAGGATTAGCTACTATGAATTTCTATTTAAAAAGATCGAGAAGGATAAAAAAGTCTTGTACAACTTTATCCGTAAAAAGAGTCTTTAGTCTAAACTTTAGAATATTGTACACTAAAGATATTGACTGCAATATACCTAAGCGTAAAAAAATACCACATAGATGATTACTAAATCGATAAGCTGTTATGATAGTTACAGAGTGTTTACTTTGAACAATACCCATCGTGTGATGACACGGCGGACAAAACTGGTGTCTACCGCATGACAGCCACCCATGGGCAAAATGTAAAAATCGAACCTGGCTGAATCACAAAGATATTACTACAAGATTCTATGCTACTTTTAAATGATAGAATGGTTTTAAATGACTGATTTAAAAAAAAGACAAGACAAAAGAAACACTGATTACCCCGTTAACACTTTGCAGAGGCGGTGGGTGATAATAAGGGGCAATGTGCTTTTAATGAGGAATTTCTGAAATTTGCGCAAAGATAAGGGGAATATCACAGGAAGTTTGTTAGCTACAGGGGCATCGCAGGTTTCTCATGCTTCAAGGTGCGGGGAAAGTGATGGAACTACTTAGGGGAGCAAAGCTTAACTTTGCTCCAATTTTTTTGAAGTGTATTATGAAATTGTTTGGTTATAATGATTCCAAACATGTATAATTGTCTAGATGGTTTTGAGACATGGAGGAAAATTGCTGAAAATAGCCAAGTCTCATTCGGTTGTAAGGGTTTAACAATTGATGTTCAGACCTTGGTAAGAAAGAGAGGTTTCTTAATAAAGATATAGACAAAGAACTAAGAATGTTTTTCACCATTTGCTATGGTACTATAGTTATATGGTCAAATAGGTAGAAATATTGTAATATAATTCACATAAGAATGGCTAGTGGACTTTTATCGTGACCTTCAGAACAAATTATGTATATAGTCAAAACATATCTTATGTTAATCATCTTGCCAATATGAATAATTGAGGCATTTCTTACCACAGTGAGAGCAAAATTTTATTACTTTACCCGATAAACCCGAAATTTATCGTTTGGCTCTATTTAATCTTTACCCCATAACTGCAGAAGTATCGGCTACAATACAAAACTAAAGATATTTGAATCCTGTTGGAACGGATTGGGCGGAAGTGAGTTTTTCCCCTCTATAACCTTTTATGCCCCTTTTACCGAGAAACATGAGGAAATCTGCCGATGCCTCTATAGCAAAAATTTCTTTGGTGTACCTAACTCTGTGCCACATTAAGAGATTATCATAAAATGTCGCAATGTTGGACAAAACAGCTGTTGCTATAAGTTAATGAAGACGAATTGCCAGATTGGCAGTTGACTGATTGATTAAGAAATGCAACCACAATCGCCTACCAGGGTCGTTCCCGAAAGTGATCGTAAGACAGTCGTAGCCTCTTCTATCGAAACTTTGCGTAAAGTTTACACTTTAAGAATATGCGTCCCGAAAATTAGGTAGCACTTAAGATTTCTTCAAACTACGAAAAATCTACTCTGTCGAACTAGCACCGTACGGTATTTCCACGCACTGTTCATGAGTTCCTGAAACTTAACTTAGTCGCAGGATTATCGTAAGTTACGCGAATTTCTACGTCAACTCAGAGTAGAAGAGACCTGAAATGTAACGATATAAGTTGATATCATTGACATTATGGAAGAGAAAGTATTCGTGATTATTGGAAAAGGGGATGTGCACGAGCTGGGAGATTATTGTAGGAGAATATTCCAACCATTGTGAACATGCTCGAGACGAGACCGGAGGGGGGCCCCTGTGTTGTTGGGGTGGTGTATGGGGGGGATGTGGGGGGGGATGTGTTTGTTGATTGGGTGTCTTGTTTGGTGTTTTGTGAGTTGTTTAGTTCTGTTTGAAACTTTGCTCGTGTCATCTCTGACAGATTTTCACAAAAACTTAATTGAAAGGAATTATGTAGTGTGTAGGTCTATCTTTTGGCTGATTTTCACAATTTCAAAACCAGTGACTCCTTTTTTTTTTTTTTTTTAACATAATAAAGATACCTTTTAAATAAAAATATACCGCTGTGGTGTATTTCAACCTCCATTTTTGGGGCGTTCCCAAAAGACCTCCGAGTTTTCAGTACACCATCGCCGTTACTTCCAAAGTTGAGTGATCCCCTTCCCCAAGTGTGAAGTATGTCAGATAGGGAGTGATTTGAGGATTAATGTTAATGATTACAGCATGTCTAAATTGTGAAATTATATATAAATGTAGGGTTATTTTTTTCCATTTACGAGTGAGGAATGGACAGGTTGTCTATGTACTGTAGGCCTAGCTGGGGTAAACACGTCACACGACATCGTTATTATGTAGACTTTAAGGCAATGGCCCAGATTAAGGTTATTGAGAGGAAAGTTACTTGTAAAATTATACACCTAGTTATCGACCTCCTACATGGAATCTAATATAAAGCAAAGTAAACGTATTGTGAGGGTGTTATTGGCTAAAAAAAAGTTCAAATGCCTCTACAAAAATTACTGTTACATTAATAATGCTCTTGTGCATGAGTATAGTGACACACCAACTATATTATTCATGTTATCTAATGAAGACGAAAACTAATATGTCTACACCCTATTGTGTCCTTGCTTTTAATATCTACAAATATACGCGAGGTCCGCTTATGAAGAGGGGGATATCAAGCGACATTATGGCTTGTAGGTAAGGGTTTGGGTGCTAGCACTGTACACCTCAAGTTTATTGCAGCCAAAATTATAAACCATATAACCCGTTGCTCAAAGTAAACAAGAAAATAATTTATGGAGGGTTATCATGAGCAACGTGACCCTCACACAAGTATATGGTTTCATGGTTCAAAACAAATAATCGTAAAGGTACCATTTAGAACAAACTATATGGAACGCGACCAATATAAAAAAAAATATACTTAATCCATATTCAAGAACAATATCTTAATCCAGGATGTCCTACATGGAAACATCTTGTGAAGGCTATGTTATATTTAGTAGAAAAACTGTACAAGACCGGCCATGGGCAAAGCACGTTAATATTCATTGCATCTTGCAATAATTAAATTTAAAGGTTATCATTTTACTCTGTAAGTTGGGTATAGAAGCTACGTGAGCTACGTGTACATGTTAACACGATTTTGAGTTTTAAGTATAGTTCTTTTAAATATAAAAGAGCCCTCCCGAAATTCGATTAAAAAAGAAAATAACAAATAGAGTATGAATACATCAAATTGGGCACAAGAAATGAAAAATAAAACAGCTCTCACCGAAGAGTATAACTGAAATAGTCACATAATTAAAACATTTGGATACTAAACGAATTAATAAAACCGGGATGAAGAAAGAAGTGAAGCACAGGGAAGCTACGTGAAGCATAAAAAAAAAGAATAGATGAAAGTTTAACACAAACACATACACACACGCGAACAAAAAAAAATATTAACGATCAGAGCAGACTAAGTGACCGACAACCAAGCGAACCCTGTCCGAGTGTTCTAATACTTGTTAAAGTTCTATAGGTACCACACAATACAAATCATGCTACCTGATGATAATTAGGCACATGGTAAAATTCGCAAACGTGTCTCAGACTTTTGCACCCAGGACAGAGCCCAATTCCAATTAATCCAATCAATGAAGGAATGACCTTAAATCGGCTTAGTTATGTTAACGTAAGATTGCCGTAGGTTACTGTAGAATGCAATCGCAGCATCTTAAGTACCACGGTTCGGCGCTACAACCATGGTCGTAACCAAAATCTTAAGGCGTGCGTAAGATGAAATTTACGATCATAGTTTCGGGAACGGACCCCAGAGCCCTAGTACATTGGCGTATCACCTAATCACAAGTAGATTGGATAGATAAGTAAATGCTTTCAATATCAAATTATCATATCTGGTCAGGGGTCGTTCCCCAAAGTGATGCGTAAGTTGTGTCGCATGTCATGCTCAGCACAAGCTAAGATTTTTTAGTTGCGGGATTACGTCGTTCCCCCAACACTGCTTAGATGGTTCTCAGCTGGTGACACGCATCAAGAGTGACGAACATTCTAAGACTTTCTAATCAAAAACCTATCGATTAACGATTGGGAGTATTTGTGGGGGTAATGTAATGCGAGTATGTGTGATTTTGCCACGCTATTTTCTTTCGCATAATGGAATGAATGAAAAGGTCAGTGGTACTAAGCAGGAAAGGATTATTATCGACGACAGGGGCTACATATAAAAGAGTTCTCACTTTATTGGTGTAGAAGGAGCATAGCAAATAATAGCAGCTCTTCAAAATCTAAGGGTTAAGACCGTTCTGTTTAATTTTGCAGCCTTTTCCTATCTATAATTATTTTAGGCCACTCTTTATTGGGTATATTGCTCGAAACAATATTTTAAAAGGAAGATAAATCGTTTTCTTTTTATACCAGTGAAAACATATTATATACTCATTTGTTAAATGCCACAATTAAAATAATCACAGCTATCAAGGTAAAACAAAGGCATGGGCAAGGGTATTTGGTTCAGCATCGGTTGGGCCTTTAATTTTCGATTTCTCTCATTTTTTTGCCAAATAGTTCATATTTTCGCAATCTACCCCATCCCCCCCACCCCCACCCCCCCCCCACCCCAAAAAAAGCGTTGATTTCACTAAGTAGCCAAAGTTGCTGTTATATTGGATAGGGTTCCTTAGAAACATTCTGTATATATGCAAAGTTCTTTACAGTTTTATAGTTTTAATGTCAAATTTGGTTGCAGAAGTGATCATGAAGGGACGAAGAAGAAGAAAAAGAAGATCACGAAGGAAAAAGAAGATTCCCAAAGCCGAGATAATATTAAGAGAAGAAGATCATTAAAAAACAGGAACAGGATTTGATAATATACGATGCGTCCGAAAACTGATTGTTTGCACAGTTAACAATTAATGGTTATATTTTTTTTTGGATAAAAAAATTCAAATCAAAATACCCATTGCACTTGACAATCCGTAAATTCTAAAAATGTTACTGCACGATAAAAAATAGATTTACAAAAATTAATCACCAAGGATTGAAAAATCTTAAACTTTAAAAACATACCTTTACTAAGTATAATAAAAAAAAACAAATGTGTTAACAAGCTGATGCCAATTTTAAGTTATGGATAAACATGATACATATTACTCGATTAGTTTTGATATTAAGAGGTATACAATAACAGATGATAGTAGTGTTAATATTTAGTGATCATATTTTAATGAGTTTATTATTTTACTTTCTCCAGAGTTTTCAGATATACACCCGTTCTAGGAATTTACTTATTATTTCAGTACCTTCAAGAGGTGTTCCATATGTACTAGCTCGTATAGTAGGCCTATATACAAATGTGGTGTAAGCTGGTAGTCTTCAACACCTCCTCCATTGGTTTCTATAATCTTGAATTGTACTTTGGGATCCATTTCTTCATCCTCGCTGAAAGCAAATCGTTGCGTAAGCTTGCTTCAATAGCGTACGTGTGTGTTAAGTCATCCCCCGAGTAGACGTAGTTTGTGCGTAACTTTTGGTCGTACTTAGTTCCAACTGCATTACTAGTGTTGCAGCATCAGGTGAAAAGGGCCTTAGATTCTACACCAGGGCGGATAAAACCTTGGCCTCATAGCTAAAATTGATAATTGGGTTGTGTAGTTCACGAAAACACATGATGACAAAAAATAAAAGTGATGGCAATTGCATAACCAGATTTTGCCACCAATGGCCGCCAGTTTAAAGGTAATATCATGAACTATGTGACTTAGTGTCGGAATGTATGTGGTCTGGGTCAAGAGGTTCAATTATACAATTGTCAGAATTGTTGAGTCATGGAATTTATATAGAAGGCTATTTATTCAAGATGGCTGACATCTCGTCAAAGAAAACCGCTTATTTCTTATTATAGACCCTATAGGAAGATGAGTGTTGGTGTCAAATGAGTTTTTCTGGGTCAAGGAGTTCGATAAGACTATTCTAAAAACGTAGGATGAATATAAGGGTGATTTTTTTTTGCATTTGTCACTTTTTCCCCAAGATAGCCCAATATTTTAAAACAAGTACCAATAGTGTAACTTAATGCCAGTCGGTTAATGCGGCAAAGTGGTGAAATAATTAAACCCGATGCTTGGCAATTAAGACCAAACACATATTCTCGGTACTCCTCCTTAGAAATTCCTAACGGCGCTTTATGCCCACTATGAACGAAAACCCCAACAACATGACATACCAATAGGCGTGCAGTGACCATGACCTTAAGGGTTCGAAATGCGGGGCCATTTACTTTGACATATACTGAAACAAACAAATAATGGTTTCTATTAAAATAATACGGGCCTAAATATCAAAATTCCCATGCCATTTCAGATAGGGTTTGGGGAATAATATAGAG